>ML248848.1:668-17250 GCA_005239495.1 Nicotiana undulata
GAAGAATGACTAGGAGTCCCTCTCCACTCTAAACGAGGTACTCCTGGCAAGGCTAAGGTCACTGTCTTGGCATGACAGTCCAAGATATCATGATAGAGAGATAACCAGTCCATCCTTAATATAACATCAAAGTCAACCATATCAAGGAGCAAAAGATCAACCTAAGTCTCCAGACCACCAATAACTACTACGCAAGCACAGTAGACTCGATCTACCACTATAGAATCACCCACCGGTGTAGACACATGTACGGCAGTACTCAAGGAATCACGGGGCATACTCAAATAAGGGGCAAAATATGAAGACACATAGGAGAATGTAGAACCCGGATCGAATAACACCGAAGCCTCTCGGCTGCAAACTGAATCGTACCTGTAATAACTGCATCAGAAGCCTCAGCATCAGAACAAGCAGGAAAAGCATAACACCGGGGATGAGCCCCTCCAATCTGAACATCCCTGGGTCTACCTGCTGCAACCTGGCCTCTACCCCTTGTGGCCTGAGCTCCACCTCTATGAACATGACCACCACCTCTGGCACCTCGTCCACCACCTCTAGTTGGCTGAGGGGGTAAGGGTGCACCTGCTGCGGGAACCAAGGCACGGGAACCCTGATACTGGGGTCCACTCAAAGCTCGGGGGCAATACCTGGCAATGTACCCCGGGCTACCACAACTATAACAAGATCTCTGCTGCTGTGGCTGATGACTCGGGAATTGGCCCTGACGACCCTGATAACCACCCTGGTAACTCTGAAGCGGTTGTGCACTAATAGATGCTGGTGGTACACTAACATGAACTGGCGGTGCACGAGGAGATACCTGAAGTGCTGACTGAAATGGTCGGGGTGGACCCCTACTGAAAGAATCCCTGCCTCCAGATAAGGCTCCACTAAATCTCCCAAAATGACGGGGCCTCTTGTCAGCCCCCTGACCACCTCCCTTTGACAAAATCATCTCAATCCTCCTGGCCACATCGACCGCATCCTGGAATGAAATATCAGTACTTGACTCCCTAGCCATCTTGAGTCGTATAGGCTGGGCCAATCCCTTAATGAACCTCCGAACTCTCTCCCGATCAGTGGGGAGTATCATCAATGCATGCCTGGCTAGAGCGATAAACCTGGTCTCGACTGAGTAACAAACATAGATCCCTACTGGAGGCGCTCAAACTGCCTCCTAAGATCCTCTCGTTGAGTAATGGGAAGGAACTTCTCCAAAAATACCTCTGTGAACTGAGCCCAAGTCAGAGATGCAGACCCAACTGGTCTGGCTAAGCTGTAGTCCCGCCACCAAGTCTTGGCTGCACCAGATAGTCGAAAAGTAGCGAAGTCAACTCCATTGGACTCCACTATGCCTATGTTCCGAAGAACCTTATGACAACTATCCAAGTAATCATGTGGATCCTTTGACGGTGCACCAGTAAAAGTAGTAGTAATTAACTTGGTGAATCTGTCTAATCTCCATAGAGAATCTGCTGACATAGTTGCACCCTCGGCTGCTGGTGCCACAATACCCGGCTGAGCTACTCCAGCTGTCTGAGGTGCTGGAGTCTGAAACTGAGTGGCAACCTTCTCTGGGGTATGAATAATAGGAGTCTTGGTCCCTCCCCCAACCTGAGATCCAGCTGGTGCAGTAGGAAGAAGACCGGCCTGAGCCACACTCTCCATAAGTCCCACCAAGCGGACTAGAGCGTCCTGAAGCACTGGGGTAGCTATGAACCCCTCTGGGACCTGCGCTGGTCCAACTGGGACTACCGGAACTCAGACTTCCTCGTCAGACTCGACCTGAGGGTCCTCCACTGGGGTTGTTGCTCTAGGTTGAGCCCTGCCTCGGCCTCGGCCTCTAGCACGGCCTCGTCCTCGACCTCTAGCACGGCCTCGTCCTCGACCTCGACCCCTCGTAGGAGCTGTAGCAGGAGTTTCGGGCTGCTGAGCGGAACCAAGGGAAGCACGCGTCCTCGCCATCTGTGAGAGAGTAGAATGGAAACTCAATCAGTACTCGGAATGTATATTGCACGACAGAGAATGAAGAAATGTGAAGTTATCCTAATTTTGCAGCCTCTGGTGGATAAGTACAGACGTCTCCGTACCAATCCCTCAGACTCTACCAAGGTTGTCCGTGGGTTGTGAGACCTAAGCAACCTAGAGCTCTGATACCAACTTGTCACAACCTGAAATCCCACCTTTCAGATCGTGACTGCGTCTAACGTTGAACCCGCTAGACAAGCCAACGTTGAATAATTTGAGGTAATTATATGGAGATGGAAATATTTCGATAAGTAAATGGGTTATGCTCTATTTTGTTCGATTTTGCATATTATTATTAGATTACTGAATACGTTTGAATTGATTCTATGTTACTTGTATTTTCTCAACTATCCATATTGTTGGATTTTACTTCTTCTTTTTTTCGTTGTACTATGCATCGATGTCGTAGCTTGGTAATTCTTATATCTATTTGGACTTACATTGCCTTCTACTCTTTTCGTATTTTTACTATTTTATGATAAATGCATTGATATTTATTTTACTTCTAGAAAGGAGAAATCCATGTTCTATTTTCCGTTATTATACAATCTGCAAACCTAAGTTAGTGTTGGTTTCTGCATTCTGTAGTTTCTTATGCAATTATGTTTTTATTTTTAGTTAAGTGAATCAACCTTATTAGATATGATAAAGTAATATTTATTTATTATTGCGAGACATGTTTGTGATAAAAAATGTAACAGAAATTCAGGAGGACAAAGATTATTAGTCTATTGGAAACTTGCAGTTCAAACAAGAATCAAATTAAATAGCATGAAAAGCATTCACTCTATAACTAGAATTGTAATAACTAAATTTAAAAGGAAAAAAATAGAACTTTAAAGGGAAAAAAAACTAGGTCAAAATGCATTTACACATACAGTAACAAATAGCAGATTTTCAAAGAGATCTTACACACTGAATCAGCATAAACTTAATAGTTTTTGTAATAGTAATTTCTGATATATTTGTGTTTTACAATGATAATAAAAATAAAGCGTACTGTAAAACAATCTTAAAATTAGACTATATTTTCTGTAATATGTTCGGACACAGATTATATATTATACTTTTAAAAGGGATATCAATATTGGCACAAGATATTTCGAAGGGATATCAATATCGATAACGAGAGTTTTGATCATGATAGAGTAGTCAACAAATTATACTATTTAACTAACCCAACTAAATCGATTATATTTACATTTGAGTTCAAGTATTATGTCGCATTTTCCCCACTTTAATTGAAATATAATCTACGTGCAAAGCACGCACATGAAAACTAATGTAAACCAGTAATACAAATGTTATTTCTATGTAATTGAGTTACATTGAAACGATAAGTAATATTATCCTAATTTGTGCTATCATTAGTTTTAGGCTTTAAAATCTTTTTCAAATAATATTTTCTAGGACTGTTTAAAGTTATCATTGAATATAACTGTAATTCATTGAATATTATCTTGAATGTGAACTATAAATATGAATACGATATATATATATATATATATNCTTGTTTTATAAGTCAAAATTGTGTTCCGAGGCCTTGAAAACCTCCTTTTGTCTCACCTCGTTTTGTGTGCGCAGTCCGGACGTATATTCGGAAAGCTTTTATATGAAAACTAAGAAAAATGCTAATTTTGCCTTTAAAATTGAATATAAGTTGGCTTCGGTCAATATTTTGGGTAAACGGACCCGGATCCGGACCCGTGATTTGACGGTCCCAGAGGATCCGTAGGAAGATATGAGACTTGGGCGTATGCCCGGAATTGAATTCCGAGGTCCCAAACCCGAGAAATGAATTTTTGAAAGAAATTATTTTTCTGAAAATATAAGAGTTTTTTTGCAAATTTCGTTATATTTGAAATTTATGGTATTGGGCCCGTATTTTGGTTTCGGAGCCCGGTACATGTTCAATATGATATTTAAGTTTTGTCTGTAAAAATTGGTAAGAAATGGAGGTCGTTTGACGTGATTTGGACCCGTAGTTGTGAAATTTTATACTTTGAAAGTTTTGAGACTTTTCTTTGATTCCTAAGCTAAATTCGTTGTTTAAGATGTTATTTTGTCGATTTGAGCGCACGAGAAGGTCCGTAGGATGTATTTAGGGTGGTGTGCATGTTTGGTTTGGAGCCCCGAGGGCTCGGGTGAGTTTCGGGTAGGTTTCGGGGTGTTTAGACTTAGGAAAACAGTGCTGGTGCACCAGTTCTGGTGTGCCCGCACCTGCGAGCCCAAGGCCGCAGGTGCGAGCAGAAGCCCCGCATGTGCGACCAATCCGCAGGTGCGGTCCTTGACTGCGCAGGTGTGATGACCAAGAGGTCATCCCGTGTATTTTTAGCTAAATTTGTGTTCCGAGGCCACGAAAGCCTCCTCCTATCTCACCTCGATTTGCGTGCGCAGCCTGGGTGTGTACCCGAGAAGTCGTTATGTGAAAAACTGATAAAAACAATAATATTTGTGTTGGAAGTTGAATAAAGTTGACGCTGGTCAACATTTTTAGTAAACGGACCCGGACCCCGACCCGGACCCAGACCCGTGATTTGACGATTCCGAAGGGTCCGTAAGGAAATATGGGACTTGGGCGTATGCCCGAAATCGAATTCCGAGGTCCCAAGTCCGAGAAATAAATTTTTAAAAGAAATTATTTTCTGAAAAATATAAGAGATTTTTAAAAATGAATTTATATGTGAAACCCTAGGTATCGGGCCCGTATTATGGTTCCGGAGCTCGGTACAGGTCCAATATAATATATTTGTTATGTTTGTGAAGTTTTGTAAGAAACGGACTTCATTTGACGTGATTCGGATCAAAAATGAAAATTTTGAAGTTTAAAGAAGTTTAAAGAAATTTCATTGATTTTGGGGTTTAATTCGATGTTTATGATGCTATTTTGGTGATTTGATTACACGAATAAGTCTGTAAGATATTTTCAAGGTTGTGTGCACATTTGGTTTGAGGTTCCGAGGGCTCGGGTGAGTTTCGGGTAGGTCCCGGGATGTTTTTAGGCTTAAAACATAGTTGTTGGAGGTCAGAGAAGTCAGATCTTTGAACCCACCACCGAAGTCCGCGGTCCTTTTTGTGATGACCGCGCTAAGGGCCTTCGCGGCCGCGGTCATTTTTTTGCGGTCCGCGGTGAAGGAGCTGGACCACTGGTCTGACTTCGGAGGCCTATATATTTTGATATATAAGGAATTTTGAGATGATTCAAAAACAAAGGTTGTAGTCCTTAGTGTCTAGTTTCCAGAAAGGTAAAGAAATCGCAATTTGGACATCTGTAGAAAAAGGTATGGAAAAAATACTAAAGCATATCACTGCAGTCATTTCTCCTTGCTTTCTTCACTATCTTTTTGTTTTTACTTGTGCGGCCGCACTCCCTTTTTGTGCGGTCCAAGCACTCTTTCTTCTCCAAAATATTAGTAAGTAATTTATAACTCATTTTCTTTAATCCTTAACTTCTTTTTACAAGATTTCATCCTAGAATCTAGGGTTTTCATGGTGAAATTAGAAATTTTGGGTAAAACCTAATAATATTAAAATTTGGGGATTTAGACCTCAAATTGGGGTCGGATTCCAAAATTATTTATACATCCGGGCTCAGGGGTGAATGGGTAATCGAGTTTTGGTCCGAATTTTGGGTTTGGACCGAGCGGGTTCAGGTTCGATTTTTTACTTTTTGGGGAAAATTTTAGAAAACTCATTTTCATGCATTAGAATTGATTCATTTAGCATTTATTGATATAATTAAGTAACTTGTGGCTAGATACGAACGAGTTGGTGGTGGAATCAAGAGGTAAAGCGGTAGTTGAGGCTTGAATTGTGTTCGTGGCATCGAGGTATGTGTTTAACCTAACCTTAGCTTGAGAGAATAGGTATTGAGTCTTACTTGTTACGTGTTTATTCCATGTTCAACGTATAAGTGAGGTGATGAGTACCAATCCGTTGTGTCAAGCATGCCCGTGAGTCGATTTTTATGATATATGTGATTTTCATCGATATTCACTGTGATATGAAGTAAATTTCACTTTGGAGGTTGTTCAATTGATGGAAATTCTTGGTTGTGAATACTATCAATTAATTGTTCGGTTGAGGATTATTTTGTTAAGTTATACACTTGAGCGAGATTGGTTATAGTTGTGTCCTTTGCCGGGACGGTATTATTTCTGTTGTTGTTCCCTTGCCGGGATGTTGTGACTTATGATTTATGTTGTTGATTTTCCTTGCCAAACTGTTGTCCTTGATATTGTTTGGGTGAGGAAGAGTGTAAAGCACGAAGGGTGATGCCGTGTATTTATTTATTGCATTGTGAGTAAGAGTGTAAAGCACGAGGGGTGATACCGTGTATTTATTTATTGAATTGTGAGGAAGAGTGTAAAAGCACGAAGGGTGATGCCGTGCCATGATATGATATTAAAAGCACGAAGGAAAATGTCGTGCCGATTTTATTTATTTACTTGTTTTGGTGAGGATGAGAGTAAAAGCACGAAGGGTGATGTCGTGCCCTTGTTTTGGTGAGGATGAGAGTAAAAGCACGAAGGGAGATGTCGTGCACTTGTTTTGGTGAGGATGAGAGTAAAGCACGAAGGGTGATGCCGTGCACTTGATTGTTCTATGTTGTTATTTCCTGTTGTTATTTTGATATTTAGACTGTTGCCTTGTTCTGTTATTCAGTAATTGTTTTTCCCTTTTTTTTCCCAGCATGTTCTTCCCCGTTTTGTGCACTTAATTGTTTACTTCCCGTCGTTATTTCTTTTATATATTATTGAACTGCACAGGTTGTATTATTTGTCGTGTCCTAGCCTTGTTACTATTTCGCCGAGGTTAGGCTCGAAACTTACTCAGTACATGGGGTCGGTTGTACTGATACTACACTCTGTGCTCTTTTGCACATATTCTAGTACCAGACCCTTTGGACACTAGCGCGAGGAGGCTTCCTTCAGTCCACCGGAGACACTGAGGTAGACCTGCAGGCGTCCGCAGGCTTTGGCGTCCCCTTCCCTATTCCATTTCATTTCTGATTTTTTTAATTCAGAAATATATGTATTAT
Organism: Nicotiana undulata; assembly: GCA_005239495.1. Classification (NCBI taxonomy): domain Eukaryota; kingdom Viridiplantae; phylum Streptophyta; class Magnoliopsida; order Solanales; family Solanaceae; genus Nicotiana; species Nicotiana undulata. The sequence goes on from ML248848.1 coordinate 7,738, forward strand.
TTCTTTCAGACTATTTTGTGTACTATTCTTATACGGCCCATGAGTTGTGACTCCAAAGATCCGGGTTGTCTAATTTAAGTATTTTGTTAAGTTCGTGGATTTAGCTATGTATTCCCTTATTCTGAATGTTATTTTTAAAGCTTCTATTTATGGAAAGTTGATTTTTACCTGTTATCATTTAATATAGTAATTTTTTTAAATAAATATGATTAAATACGTTGGATTGTCTAGCGGGTTCAACTTTAGACACCATCACGGTCCCGATGGTAGGAATTTTGGGTCGTGACAGCAGGCGCGCATCCGCAAATGCGGATGTCTTTCCGCAGGTGCGGCCCCCAGTGGGCATGTCCATTTAAGCAAGAAAAGTCTCAACCTGAAATCAATAGCCCGCAAGAAAAGGTACGATCAATTTTTTCGCACCTGTGAGAGAGCAGGTGCGACCCAAACACCGCATGTGCGATGGTCGGGCAGTGAAGTTTTAAAAACAGTAGCAAAAACAGAATTTCTTCAAAACTTCATAACTTTTTTCTCTAAAACTCGAACTTGGGCAATTTTTGAAGAGGGATTTCACCACAAAACCATAGGTATGTGTTCTAAGACTTGTTTTCTTCAATTTTTATTAACACCCATTAGATTTCTAGGCCTAAATCATGTTCTTAAGGGTAGAAAATTGGGAATTTGGGTAGAGTTAGGGCTTTTTGAATAATTAGAATTTTAGACCTCGTTTTGGGGTCGGATTTCGAAACTAATTACATATTCAGGCTCGCGGGTGAATGGGTGATCGAGTTTTGGTCCAAACCTCGTGTTTTGACCAAGCGGGCCCGGGGTCGATTTTTGACTTTTTGGGAAGAATGATAGAAAACCTATAATTAAGCATTGTGATTGAATTATTTAGCATTTATTGATGTTATTAAATTAATTATGTCTAGATACAAGTGAATTGGAGTCAAATTCAAAAGGGAAAGCGGTAATCGAGGCTTGGGTTTGGTCGTGGAATTTGAGGTAAGTGTTTGGCCTAACCTTAGCTTGAGGGAATAGGTGTTGTGTCCCATTTGCTATATGTTAATATCATGTTCAACGTATAGGTGAGGTGACGAGTACCTATACGTTGGTGTCAAGCATGCCCGTGAGTCAAATATTGTGAATTATGTGGTTTTTCATTGATTATTACTTGAGTTTCACTTTGTGGTTATTCGTATTGGTGGAAATTCTTGATGTTGATCAGTGTTGAGTATTGGTATCATTTGAGAAATTCTATGTGAATTTATGTACTAAGTGATATTGGTTATAGCTGTGTCCCTTGCCGGGATGGTATTGATTCTATTGTGGTTCCCTTGCCGGGACGTTATGATTTTATATTGTTGTTCCTATTGTGGAATTTCCTTGCTGGATTATTGTTTGTGATATGGTTTGGGTGAGGAAGAGTTTAAAGTACGAAGGGTGATGCCGTGTATGATATTGTGAAAGAGTGTGAAAACACGAAGGGTGATGTCGTGCATTTGCATGTACTGTTTGGTGAGGATGAGAGTAAAAGCACGAAAGGTGATGCCGTGCACTATTTCCTTTGTGTTGCTATTTTCTGTTGTTAAGGTTGATATTCAAATTGTTGTCTTATTATGTTATTTCTAGTATTTGATATTTTCCCCTCAGCATGTTCCCCTTTTTCTTTGTACTTAGTTGTTCAATTATTTTTGTTATTATTTCTTTCGTATATTATTAAACTGCACAGGTTGTTTTGGTTATCGTGTCCTAGCCTCGTCACTACTTTGCCGAGGTTAGGCTCGACACTTACTCAGTACATGGGGTCGGTTGTACTGATGCTGCACTCTGCACATTTTTGTTGTGCAGATCCCAGTACAGGACCCTACGGACCCTATAGCTAGGAGGCTGCCTTCAGTCCACTTGGAGATTCCGAGGTAGTCCTGCAGACGTTCGCAGGCCTTGGCGTCCCCTCCTACATCCTTTATATTCTGTTTTTCTTATTTCGAGACAGATGTATTTATTTTGTTCATACCTTTATATGTATTATTCGTAGACAGTCCGTGAAGTTGTGACACCAAAATTCTAGGTTTGGTATTTTGAATTTCGTAGCGGCATTTAATAAGTTGTTAGACTTGTTGTATTTCTTCCTTTCTTTATTGTTAATTCTGTATATCACATGATAACTGTTAAGAATAGAAGAATAAGGTAAATTAAACATTAGCATTGACTTGCCTATTGGGTTCAACGTTAGGCGCCATCACGGTAGGAAATTCGGGTCGTGACAAATATACTCTATAATTAGAAGAAATAACTAATAAAATTAAGAATATAACGAGAGAAAGAGAAAAAAAAAGGTATTGGTGAAAGATAATAATAATAATAATAATAATAATAATAATACTAATACTAATAATAATAATCTACAAATTTACTCTTGAAGAAAATTATTATTTTTTATCAATTTCTTAATCCTCTTTGATTCTTCTAAAATTCTTGTGAATAACTTTTCCAAAAAAAAAATCAAAAAAACTCTTAAGTTTTCAAGGATTATATGTTATTGCTGAAATTGAAAAAGAAGCATGATAACTTATGAATTTAAAGTGTTGAGTCATTAAAGTGAAATAAAATTTAAGCTGAATGTATTGACTAATGATTGAGAACTTCTATGAAGATTCATCATTTTTAGGGATTATTAAATTTTATTTTACAACTCGAACATGATATTTAATGTATTATTCATATAATATTAGTGAGACATTACAAGGGTAGTGCCACTCGGCATATACAATAATAATCTGCCAAAACCCGGAATATTGTGAAACACAAGCTTCTATAAGTATACATAGCTTTATACAAAACTGTCTGAAGAAAACCAAAAATAATCTCTAGGCGTGGGAATAGAAGGGGACTCCGAGGATCTGCGGACGCGAGCAGAAGTACCTTGAAGTCTCCTGGAATCAGCAAGCACGTACTAACCCCGAGGCTGATAGATCGTACCTAGATCTGCACACGAACACATGTGTAGAAAAGGACATGAGTACACCACAATGGTACCCAGTAAGTGCCAAGCCTAATCTCGTTCGAGTAGTGACGAGGTCAGGTCAGGGCCTATCGGAGTAAAATATAAAAAATTTAAGCATTAAATTATATAAGTATAATTTACGGTAAAACAGTTAAAGAAATTCACAAAAAATGGACAGTCAAAGGAGCCCTCGGCTCAGAACAAGGAAAACACAATAGGGAATCTCTCGGGATACCATCCCATAGTTCCGAATAATTATGCAGTACAGTGGGATCTCCTGGAATACGTCTATAGTCCCAAAATAAATATGCAGTGTTGGGGGATCTCCCGGAATACGTCTGTAGTCCCAAAGTAAATATGCAGTACATGGGGATCTCCTGGAATACGTCCGTAGTCCCAAAATAAATATGCAGTGCTAGGGGATCTCACGGAATACGTCCATAGTCCCAAAGTAAATATGCATCTCAAAATGATATAACAGTTACAACACCGAAATATACAGTTTAGACTAAACGCAACCAAAAAAAATAGGAATCTACCTAAACATGTTGCACATAAATTCAAAAAGACAGTTAAAACACATAGACATGCTTTCCCCATATAAACTAAATAGTTTAACATAGTAGTACTTTTCAAACAAAGGAAAATAATTTATTATTTAGAAGAAAGACGGGATTTTACAACAATAGCCCGTGTACGCACTCGTCCGCTCATGTTAGGCAAGCCACTTACCTCGAACCGCTCAAATCAACCCGATATCACGCTCTTGCCACGAGTATCCAACTTCGAATGGCCCGAATCTATTCAAATTAATTGTGTAATGTAAATATAACTACAAGTAACTAATTTAGCTAATGAATTCGAAGCTAGCATTAAAATAGAAAAAACGCAAAAAAAGTCTCCTTGGGCCCACGACTCGGGCTTGAGTAAAAGTTTCCAATTTAGAACACTCACGAGATCACTCGTACAAAGATTATCTAATTCTGAAGCTTAAAACCCGATCAAAACTCAGAAATTCGATTGGAGAACTTTCCCCCCAAATCCCCACTTTCTCACTCAAATTCCTAAATAAAATGAAGAAAATTACAATAGATTGATGAAATATAAACGAAATAGGACTAGGAATCGTTACCCACTGACTTCCTCTTCAAAACCCGCGTAAAATCTCCTTCTCCCGAGCTCAAAATCGATTTTGGGTGAAATGAGAAATGGCCCTCTATTCTGCCATTATCAGCCTAGTGATTTCCGCATTGCGGACCAAGGACCACACCTGCGATCCCGCACCTGCGGACAAACCATCGCAGGTGCGAAGTCCACTTACTTGGGTTGGGGTCGCATCTACGAGCACTGGGCCGCACCTGCGGTCCCTTGGCCGCACCTACGCTCTCAAATAACATAGCCCACTTCCGCACCTGCGACCTCCCTTCCGCAGGTGCGAAACACTAGAACCAACAAAAACTCAGATTTTCCTAAGTCCAAATTTCAATCCGTTAGGCATCCGAAACACACCCGAGGCCCTCGGGACCTCAACCAAATATACCAACTAGTCCAACAACACCTCACAAACTTAGTCGAGCCTTCAGACCACATCGAACAACTTCAAAGACATGAATTTAGCACGGATTCAAGCCTAAGGAACTCAGAATTTTTCAAATTCTACAAATGACGCCGAAACACATCAAACCTGGTCTGAATGACCTCAAATTTCATACACAGGTAAAAAATGACACTACGAACCTACTACCACTTCCGAAATTCCATTCTGGGCTCGACATCAAAATTTTCACTACCGACTGAAATTGCCAAATTCCAACTTTCGCTAATTCAAGCCTAAATGAGCTATGGACCTCCAAAACACATTCCTAACGCGCTCCTAAGCCCAAAGTCATCCGACGGAGCTAACAGAATCGACATAATACCATTTCAGAACCGTCTTCACACAGTTCGGACTACGATCCAAATTCTAAGACTTAAGCTCACATTTAGGGACTAATTGCCCCAAAAACACTCTGAATTTCACAACCAATCACTTCAGCAAATCCCAATAGCAGAAAAAAATGTGGGGAAAATAATTATTAGGGGATCGAGGCTCTAACTCTTAAAACGACCGGCCGGGTCATTACATTTTCCCCCTTTTAAAACAATCGTTTTTCCTCGAATGAGTATAAAGACATACTTGAAGCTATAAAAATATGAGGATAACGACTGTGCATATCCTGCTAGGTCTCCCAAGTCGCCTCCTCGACCGGCTGATCCCTCTACTGAACTTTCACTGAGGCAATATTCTTTGACCTGACCTTCTGACCTGCTTGTCCAAAATGGCTACTGGCTCCTCAACATAAGATAGATCCTTGTCCAACTGGACTGAGTTGAAATCCAATACATGAGTTGGATCACCGTGATACTTCCGGAACATAGAAACGTGGAACACTGGATGAACTCCTGCTAGGCTGGGAGGTAAGGAAAGCTCATAAGCAACCTCCTAACACGCCGCAATATCTCAAAAGGATCAATGAACCTGAGGCTCAGCTTGCCCTTCTTTCTGAATCTCATGATGCCCTTCATAGGCGATACCTGAAGCAAGACCCGCTCTCCAACCATAAATGCCAAATCACGAACCTTCCGGTCCGCATAACTCTTCTGCCTGAACTAGGTTGTGCGAATTCTATCCTGAATCACCTTCACCTTATCTAGGGCATCCTGGACCAAATCTGTACCCAAAAATTGCGCCTCGCCTGGCTCAAACCAACCTACTGGGGACCAGCACCGCCTACCATACAAAGCCTCATATGGTGCTATCTGAATGCTGGACTGGTAACTGTTGCTGTAGGAAAACTCTTCAAGGGTCAAGAATTGGTCCCATGACCCTCCAAACTCCATCACACGGACATGAAGCATATCCTCAAGAATCTGAACCGTGCCCTCGGACTGCCCGTCCGTGTGAGGGTGAAAGGTTGTGCTCAGCTCCACCCTAGTACCCAACTCCTACTGTACGACTCTCCAGAACTGTGATTTGAATTGTGTATCTCTGTCTGAAATGATGGATACTGGGATACCATGAAGGCGAGCGATCTCACTGATATAAATCTCAGCCAATCTCTCTGAAGAATAAGTGGTCAACACTGGAATAAAATGAGCTGACTTGGTCAGCCAATCCACGATCACCCAAATAGCATCAAACTTTCTCAAAGTCGGTGGAAGTCCATCTACAAAGTCCATGGTGATCCGCTCCCACTTCCACCCTGGGATCTCTAACCTCTGAAGTAAGCCACCTGGTCTCTGATGCTCATATTTAACCTGCTGACAGTTGAGACACTTGGCCACAAACCCAATTATATCCTTCTTCATCCTTCTCCACTAATAGTGCTGCCTCAAATCCTGGTACATCTTCGCGGCACCCGGGTGGATGGAATACCGCCAGCTATGAGCCTCCTTAAGAATCAACTCGCGAAGCCCATCTACATTAGGCACACATATCCGGCCCTGCATCCTCATCACGCCATCATCACCAATAGTCACAACTCTGGCATCACCTCGTCGAACCCTAACATGAAGGACTAGGACGTAGGGATCATCATACTGGTGCTCCCTGATACGGTCATAAAGAGAAGACCGAGCAACCACACAAGAAAATACCCGGCTAGGCTCTGAAATATCCAATAACACGAACTGACTGGCTAAGGCCTGAACATCCAAGACTAAGGGCCTCTCAACTGCCGGAGATATGCCAAACTCTCCAAACTCTACGCCCGGCGACTCAAGGCATCGACCACTACATTGGGCTTTCCCCGGTGGTACAATATAGTAATATCATAGTCTTTAAGTAGCTCTAACCACCTCCACTAACGCAAATTAAGGTCCTTTTGCTTGAACAAATGCTGCAAACTCCAGTGATCAGTGTAGATCTCACAAGGAACACCGTACAAATAATGATGCCAGATCTTCAATACGTGAACATAGCTGCTAACTCGAGATCATGGGCATGATATTTCTTCTCGTGCACCTTCAACTGTCTAGACGCATAGACAATCACCCAACCGTCCTGCATCAATACCGCTCCAAGGACAATCCTCGAAGCATCACAATAGACAGTGTAAGACCCCAAACCTGTAGGCAAAACTAATACTGAGGATGTAGTCAAAGTTGTCTTGAGATTCTGAAAGCTATCCTCACATTCCTCGGTCCACCTGAACAGAGAACGCTTTAGGGTCAGTTTGGTCATAGGTGATGATATAGATGAAAACCCCTCAACAAAGCGACGATAGTACCCCACCAAACGAAGGAAACTACGGATCTCTGTAGCTGATGACGGTCTAGGCCAACTCTGCACTGCCTCCACCTTCTTCGAATCTACCTTGATCTCGTCACAAGACACTACGTGTCACGACCCGAAATCCCACCTTTCAGGCCGTGACTGCGTCTAACGTTGAACCCGCTAGACAAGCCAACGTATACAACATTATTACCTTAGTAACAGCACGTAACCGTATTTAAAACTATTAACCTTCAAACATTTACTGAAATAACTCGAATTCATTAATGTCCAACTTTTCCCGAAAACATCCCACACCATTAACTCTCGAATTTATACTGAACATCCCAAATCACTTCAAACGTTTCACAGAAGCAAAGTAATATTACTTCAACAAAACTCATAATGAAATGATAAGACAACAACAACGAACAATCCCAAAACCGGGGTGTCACAACCTCACGAACTATCTAAACTGAGTACTAAATACAAAGTCTGAAAAGAAATATACAATTGTCCTGAAACTAGGAGAAAAAGTAAGACAATGAGGAATCCAAAAGTAGGAGAGACACCAAGGCCCACGAACGCCAGCGGGTATACCTTGAAGCTCTGGGTGGACTGAATGTGACTCCTTCAATGCGGTCCACTGGGTCCGGATGCGTGATCTGCACAACATTAAGAAGTGCAATGTAGCATCACTACAACCGACCCCATGTACTGAGTAAGTGCCGAGCCTAAAAGTAGTGACGAGGCTAGACTTAGAAACGATGTACACCTGTCCTATTCTACAACATATAATCCAGATAGAAACGCAAGAATTAAACAGACAAATTAGGGGAAACGGGAGCAGTTAAGGGGGGGTCACCAGTGAGATATGACAGTATATTGATCATAAGAAAAACAGATAAGAAGCAGTTTAACAGATTGTACCAAGTAAAGACAAGTTCAAATGCCAGGAATGTAATTAATGGCACGGCATCACCCTTCATTCTTTTACTCTCTTCCTCACTATGCAAAACATGGTATAATCGATGCAAAACAATCGGCACGGCATGTCCCCTCGTGCGATAAACAATAACGATCAACACGGCATGTCCCCTAGTGTGATAAATAACAAACAATCGGCACGGCATGTCCCCTCATGCGATAAACAATAACGATCAACACGACATGTCCCCTCGTGTGATAAATAACAAAACAATCAGCACGGCATGTCCCCTCGTGCGATAAACAATAAACGATCAACACGACATGTCCCCTCGTGTGATAAATAACAAACAATCGGCACGGCATGTCCCCTCGTGCGATAAACAATAAAAGATCAACACGGCATATCCCCTCGTGTGATAAATAACAAACAATCGGCACGGCATGTCCCCTCGTGCGATAAACAATAAAAGATCAACACGGCATATCCCCTCGTGTGATAAATAACAAACAATCGGCACGGCATGTCCCCTCGTGCGATAAACAATAAACGATCGACATGGCATTAAACTTCGTATTTATAATAAATATGAATCGTGGCACACTTCGTGCCTTACACTCTTCCTCACTATGCAATGTAATCAGATATCATGGCACGGCATCACCCTTCGTGATTTACACTCTTCCTCACCAAACAATAATAGGTAAATGGCAAGGAGTACAACATAGAGGAAATAAGCAGTTCATAACATTCGGCAAAGGGAAAACATCAATTTGGTAACTCAATAAATGCCCGGCAAGGGTCTCATCTATAACCAATCGCTTCGATCGTATCCTCTACATTTGGATTATCAATCATATCAACACTTTCTCAAACTCAACAGTCAATACTTCCAACAAGAATAGATTACCAGGTAAAGACAATCTCATAATGTGCTAAACATGGAAAGAATACTGCAATTTCTATCAAAATAGACTCACGGGCATGCTTGACACACATTGCATAGGTACTCGTCACCTCACCTATGCAATGAACATGATAATCACTTAGCACATAGCAAATAATACATATTCCCTCACCGAAGTTAGGCAAGACACTTACCTCGGTCCAAAGTGTAGCAATCAACCCTCTACGACCGTTTTTCCTTTATAATCCGACTCCAAAACAACGTTATCTATGCATAATTAATTCAATAATATCAATAAAGACTCAATAATGTAATCCCATAGCCTAGGTGTTCATTCTCTAGCATTCCTCCAAAAATAGCAAAATTCGGCCCCGGGCCCACGTGGTCTAAACTCGAGGTTCGGACCAAAACCCGATCACCCA
>ML248849.1:8328-25913 GCA_005239495.1 Nicotiana undulata
AATGAGCAAAATAGGATGAGACATAAGAGTACGTGGAACCAGGGTCAAATAAAGCCAAAGCATCACTGTGACAAACCGAAATAGTACCTGTAATCACCGCATCTGAAGCCATAGCATCAAGGCTAGCCGGGAGTGCATAAATACGTGGATGGCCTCCACCTGCTCGACCTCCCCTCTAGAACGGCCTCTAGCTGCCTGACCACCACCCCTAGCGGCCTGGGTAGGTGGTGAAATAACTAGGGCTGAAGCCAAGGGCTGAACCCTCTGCTGGGATGAACTACCAAATTGACGGGGACATTGCCTCCACCCATGTCCGGGCTCTCCACACTCGTAACAATTACCTATAGCTGGGGAAAATGAACGAGAACCTCCACCCCTCTAATAACCATCAGACGAACTATGCATAGAAGAGCCCTGATGAGATGATGCTCGGGCGGAGCTCTGAGCTGGAAGGGCACTAAAAGATGAACGTCCCTGATAAGCGTTGCGAAGACCCTGCCCCAACGATACACCACTGTACGCTGGGCGAACTAACTTTGGAGGTCTAAATGAACGACCTCAGATAGGCTGAAATTGCCCTCTGGAAGGGGCACCACTAAAATTACCTGATCCCCGAGGCCTCTTGACCTCTCTTTCCTCACGATCCTGCCTATGAACCGACTCAATATCCCGAGCAATATCAACAACCTGCTCAAATGTGACTCCAGACACCCTCTCTCTGGTCATCAAAATCCGAAGTTGATACGAGAGACCATCTACAAACCTCCTAATCCTCTCCCTGTCAGTAGGGAGAATCTCATACGCATGTCTGGCTAACTGAGAAAACCTCATCTTGTACTGGGTGACTAATAACTCTCCCTGGCGCAGCTGCTCAAACTGCCTACGTTTCTCCTCTCTGTGGGACTGAGGAACATATTTCTCCAAAAAGATCGTAGAGAACTGCTGCCAGGTGAGAGGTGCTGAACCAACCGGCCTACGCCTCTCGAATGACTCCCACCAAGTAAAAGCAGCACCCGTAAACTGAAATGTAACAAACGAGACCCCACTGGTCTCTAAAATACCTACAATACGTAGTATCCTCTGGCATTTATCAAGAAAACCTTGGGAATCCTCACCCTCTGTGCGACTGAAAGTCGGAGGCTTAAGTCTGTTGAACCTTTCCAACCTACGCTGCTCATCCTTAGGCATAGCAGCGACGGCAAAATCCTGAGCTGGAGCAACCGGCTGAACTGGGGCTGCTCCTGGTGCCTGAATACCCCGTACAACCTGCTCAGGTGTCTGGGCAGCTGGAGTCTGATTGCCTCCCCTGGCCTGAGCTACAGTGGCCGTGTTAGACATAGAAACTGCCTGAGCCAAATTGGAACACACCGTCAATATCTGAGCTAGGGTCTCCTGAAGACCCGGAATAACAATAGGCACTACAAGTGCTTGAGCCTGTTCCGCTGGAGCACCATCGGCGGGGACCTGATCCTGAACGATAGGGGGATCCTGCGGTACTACCCCGACTGCTTCTTGGGCTGGTCACCTACCTCTACCACGGCCTCGACCCCTTGTGGGTCTGGCTGGTGTCTGGTCACCCTGATCGGTATTGCGTGTCCTCACCATCTGCGAGAGAATGAAACAACGAAAGTGTAGATTCCAAGAATCAATAGATTGGCACGAATGATTTCAAGAAAATAGAGATGTTTCCTAAAAGTTCTGCAGCCTGCCGAAGATAAGTACAGACGTCTCCGTACCGATACGCAAGACTCTACTAAATCTGCTCATGACCGTTGAGTCCTATGTAACCTAGTGCTCTGATACCAACTTGTCACGACCCCAAATCCTAACAGGTCGTGATGGCGCCTATCATGGAACTAGGCTATCCATCCATCACTTTACTACGCTTTTGTTCAATCATAACACTTCACAAGTAATAATAATCAAGCAACCATAGCAAAATTTATATAAATACGTCTTAGCGTACCCATAATATTCTATACAACCTCCCAAGAATTGGAGTCAATAGTCATGAGCATCTAAGAATAAATAAATCTAACTCTGCTAAAAACTATAATATAAGTCTCTGAATCAAATGCTAAGACTAAATAAGGAAGGGAAATGGAGAAGTTGTGGACGCTGGACAGCTACCTCGAAATCCCGTGAAATGCTGCTATCGAACCTGCGTTAGCTACTGCTGCGAGCTAGTACTTGGATATGTGCACAAAGGAACAGGGAGTCTTTATGAGTACGCCAACTCAGTAGTAATGAAAAGAAATCACGGTCTGAGAAATATAAAGCACACAAACAGATACACCATTTCACAACAACTAGTAAAAACATCATGTCACCAAGTAGTATTCAGCAAATTCATAAGTTCAAAAACCAGTTCCAAACTCCTTTGAAAAACAAGTAAATATCAGTCTATCTCAGTGAAATCCTCAGTAAATCCAGTTTGAAAATGAAGTAATCATAGTTTGAAAACTTGGTAAAATCATCATAAAACTGCCCCTCAGTCCAAAATCACATCTCTGAATAGATGCCCTCAGGAATTCTATCAATCTCTCAGTATAAATCATCACTCAACATCAATCATAACTCAATATCAGCCCCGCGGGCAATCATCATCACTCAATCGGTACCGGCGCTCACTGGGGGTGTATTACGGACTCCGGAGGGGTCCTACAGCCCAAGCGCAATAATAACATAAGGCCTGGAAGCCTTCACATCTCTCTCATGAGGCTTGGAAGCCTCCTCACATCTCTCATAAGGCCTGGAAGCCTCCTCACATCACTCAGTCAGACACTCTCAGTTAGCCCTTAGGCCATAACCAAATCGGGTTCTCGACCCAAAACATTGTTCATTTTTCCATAAATAGTATAACAATACTCTGAGTGTCAATACAATTTATTAGGAAAAGACTGAGTGTAAATCACAACATATCAAGTGAGGAAACACAGTAAAACAGTCCCCCAAGGGGTAAACAGATCGACACTAGGCCCCAAACACGACTTACAGCCCAAATCATATAATAATAAAATAGTACTAATTAAGGATAGGCTTAAAAGTCGGTGTCGCAACTCAATAGTCGCCTAAATAGGAAAGACGTTTCCAAACTTTCAACCTTTCCATTTCAAAAACCCGTGAAGGGTGCATAGTCCAGGGTTTCATACCCTCAGGACAGGATTTCAAGACATTACTTGCCTCAAAACTAGCCCGAAAACTATTCTGCAATGCGCTTGCCTCTCGAATCAACCTCCAAAGGCTCCAAATCTACCAAGTTCAGATTTTTATCATCAATATATACTTAAGGAACGAATTCCAATTGAAAAATATCGAATTTAACTCAAAAATCCGAAACCGGTCAAAACTCGACCCCCGGGCCTGCGTATCGAAACTCAGAAATTTTGGTAGAAAAGTGTTCTTCATCTTCTCACGATTCCGTACATATAAAGAACACCAAAGTCGGAGTCCGTTTGACCCCTCCAATCGACCCTTGAAGGTCTCATAATCTCATTCCCCAAAATCCTATTTCTCTACTGTTTTTCATGAATTAAAGGCTGGGATTATGGTCTATAATTACCCATAAACGAGTTTTAATAATATTACTTAGATCTATGCAACCCACTGATTTCCTTCAAAATTCGTCCAAAAAGCTCCCTGTTCGTACACAAATAGTGAAATAAGGGTTTAAGTCGCGGAGGGGTTATTATTTAGCTACCTAGTGAATTACTCTCCGCGATCGCAGCCTTGGCCCTGCGATCGCACTGACCATTTCCCCCATACCTCCGCGATCGCAACAAGGCTCACGCGATCGCGGTTCAATAGAACCTCAACATACGCGATCGTAGTCTGGCTCACGCGATCGCGAAGAACATCTGACCACGCTCCCCACGCGCCTGGCTAACTCTACGCGATCGCGATGAACCTCACGCGATCGCGATGAACTGACCTCCAAAGCTACGCGATCGCGACCCGTATTCCGCGATCGCACTGAAAAAATTCACCCTGGTCCATTTTAACCCTACGCGATCGCACACCTATCTACGCGATCGCAGTGAATAACCTTCAGCTGTGAAAACACCAGAAAGATCAGTGTTTTGTAAGTCCAAAAATTCTCGTTAACCACCCGAAATCAATCCCGAGCCCCTCGGGACCCCAACCAAATATACCAACACCTCACCTATGATCATTCGAACTTAGTTGCACTCTTGAAACACCAAAACTAACATCAAAACACCAAAATTACATCGGATTCAAGCCTAAGAACTTTGAAATTTCTAAAATTCACCAATGATGTCAAAATTATCCAAATCAACTCCGATTGACCTGAAATTTTGCGGACAAGTCCAAAATGAAATTACGAACCTGTTCCAACTGTCGAAATTCCATTTCGACCCCGATAGCCTATTTTCCACTGCCGACCGGAAATCACCAAAAACTAACTTTAGCCAATTCAACCCTAATTCTACACTGGACGTCACAAAATTGTTCTCAACATACTCCTATGTCCCAAATCACCTAACGAAGCTATTCGAACCATAAAATCCGCATTCCAAGGTCGTTTACTGATAAGTAAACTCTTAGTTGACTTTTCCCTTTTTAAGGCTATTTTAAAAGGCTAATTGACTGAATTCTCACTACAACTATTCGATTTCAAGCCTATCAACTATAATACATCAATTACAGTATAACCAATCTATATCTAGTCAATAACAACAATTATACTGCAGGTTTTTATGTAACGACGGACCGGGTCGTTACAACTACATATTTAAATTGGGACTACGGACATATTCTGGGAGCTTTCCCCCTATACCGCATACTTAAATTGGGACTACATACGTATTTCGGGAGCTTTCCCCATGTATTGCATTGCATATTTACGTTTGGAACTACGGGACGTATCCCAGGAGATTCCACCGTGTGACACTTGTGCTGAGTCAAGGGCTCCCTGTTGCTAATTTTCTCTTAGCTTATTTGTTTCCACTATTTTGCCTTAGCTTATAATATCTCTCTGTACAAATTTTAAATTGTTTTACTATAAACATCCAGTAGAGCCTTAACCTGACCTCGTCACTAATTGACTGGGGTTAGGCTTGGCACTTACCGGGTACCAATTGTGGTGTACTCATGCCCTTTCCTGCACATATTTTTCGTGTGCAGATCCAGGTACAAGCACTCAGTTTCGTGGCTAGGAGTCACTTTAGCAGCATTCGAGGAGATCGCGAGGTAATTCTGCTAGGTCCGTAGAATCCCACGAGTCCCCTTCTACTCTAGTATAGGCATAGACGACTTATGTGTTTCTGCTACTCCTTTGTATAGAGCTACTTTTTGTACATAGCTTGTGACTAATGTGACATTCCAGGTTTGGGGAAGTAAAATTGTACATGTCGAGCGACTATGTTATGTGTCTGTGTTCTTCTTTTCTGTTATTATTTATTATATTGCATTTATTTTTCCGCATAGTTAGGCTTACCTAGTCGTAGAGACTAGGTGCCATCACGAGACCTTCAGAAGGGTAAATCGGGTCGTGACAAGTTGGTATTAGAGCATCTAGGTTCATAGGAGTCACAAGTCACAAGTCGGTTTATTAGAGTCTCGCGGATCGGTGCGAAGACGTCCGTATCTATCTTCGAGAGGTTATGTAACTGTTTAGAACAATCACATTCTTTGGATTCCTTTTTCGTTCTAGTGACTGTCATCCAAATTCTAAAACTCTATTCTACTCTTGCTCACAGATGGTGCGGACCCGTACCGAACGTACTGACGATCAAGTACCCGAGCCCCCAGCCAGAGCCGCCAGAGGCAGGGGAAGGTGTAGAGGACGAGCACGCGGTGCAGCCCGAGCACCGACGAGAGCAGAGACGGAGGAGCCCCCAGCAGCTTAAATAGGAGGGGCACAGGAGGTCCCTACTATTACTCCAGCCCTCTAGGAGACTTTGGCCCAGTTCATGAGCGCTTTCAGTACTCTGACTTAGGCGGGACTACTCCCAATAGCTCTAGCTACATCTCAGGCCGGAGGAGGGGCACAGACTCCCCCACCCCATACTCCTGAGCAGAGGGTCCATGTTGGGCAGGTTCCTGAGTATATTCCTATGCCCCAGAAGCTCCAGCTCAGCATGATGCCAGGGTAGATGCTTCGGAGGTATAGCAGCTCCGACTTGAGAGGTACAAGAAGTACCACCCACCCGATTTTAGTGGACTAGCGTCAGATGATGCTCTAAGTTTTCTTGAGGAGTGTCATAGCATCACAGTTTAACAAACTCTAAATCAGAACAGTAGGCATGGTTAAGGGAACAAACACAAGCAGGGAAAGGGTATTGGGGACAAGTAAATCACACAGTAAAAACAAGCTGGCACACAAGTATACCTCAGAAAAGTATTACAAGACTTAAACTATCATAGGATAGTCCTTCACAAAGATTCATGTCAGGATCCCAAATGGCATCAGGTTGAGGGGTGTTAGAGTACATACTATGTTCAGGGAAAGGTTCAGAACTACATGCTTATAATGTACTAGGGTCAGGGGATAAGGCAGAAGTTTAATGGGACTTGTAGAAAGTAGTAGACATGCTGACCTAGAAAGTAACCATATAGATAGTTTAATAAATAGGCATGTTAATTGCAGGGTAAGCAATAAAACCATAAGTAGACACATAATAGGAACAAAAGGAACTGTAACACAGACTGAAGCATGTTGTTTTGGAAGCCTTAAAATTAAACTGAGAACATACCAGTTAGATGATGAAGTAAGTGCAGAGTAAGGGAGCAGTAGTGTATAGAACAATATAGACCAGTAGAGAAGTAGTGCAAATAGAACAGTGGCACAGCAGAGCAAGTAGAGTAGTAGAGTTACTCAGTCTTGGCTTTTGGCCGACTGAGTAGCAAGTAAACAATAGGAGAAGCAAGAGATTGTCTGTATGAAAGAAAGGTTCAGAAAAGAGTACGTTTGTGTGTAAGAGGGAGAGCTTGAACCGTGTCCCTCATGCTAAAGAAAGAGTAAAGTATTTATAGCTTTTCAAAACGAGTAGAAAAATAAGGTAACAAGTACTGATTGATCATAACAATGGAAATAATAGTCAATTAGAATCAATCACAGAACTGGACTCCCTTTAATTAGCGAGTCTTAGTTCAAACGGTCATACTTTGTATCACATAAGGAAAGAATCAATCATGAGCTAATTGTTACTATAATAAGAGTAGTAAGGCATGTAGCATGTGATAAAGGCTAAATACATAATTTTCGTATAAGGAAATTATATACTAATTATTCGACAGCATGTTGAAGCACATAAATAAGGTAGGTTACAATTTAATTTTTAACAAATCAATCACATGAATCGCGGAAGGGACTAAAATCACAGGGAATCAGCCCTAATTAAGGAAAGCATCTCACAAATGAGGAAACAATTCGAGAATTAGTACAAAATTACAAGGAAAATACACCAAGTCACATATTCCAGGGAAAATATCACAGTTCGGTGGGAGATACATAAAATTAGTAAAGAATCTTATGTAAACAATCAAAAGCAACTAATCAGACTTACTAGACAATAAATAGCACATATTAAACAAAATCAGGGAAACCCTAAGCAAATAGTTATAGGAACAGTAGAGAATCAGAACCCTAAGCAACAAATTAGAGCAAGGAGAACAAGAATATTTAGAACAGGCATGAAAGCACCAGATATTCATGAGGAACATATACAAATACGGATTAATCAAACTTGTTGTCAGAGAAAACCTAAGAATTAGGTCTTCTAGCATAAAAAGTCATGTAGCAAGAAAGCATAAGAGAATCGTTCAAAAATAGTTGAATGCTCTTAAAATCAGAAGAAGAATCGTTCAAACATAGTAGAAAACCCTAATTTTAGACAGTGAAGAAATTGTTTGAAAACAAGGAGATTTTTCGAAGAAAACATGTAAGAACCTCGAAATACACATAGATCCGTTACAGATCTAGAAATATCGGAAGGTTCGAAGTTAGGGTTTCTAGGAGAACCCAAAAAAGAAGAAGAAAACTCAGAGATATTACCGGTCTTTGGCCGGAAATGGGGTAGATCTTACTCGACCAACCATAGATAGCCGGAGAAAATGGCATGAGACCGGAGAGATAAGTTGAACCGCCTCTAGTTCACTTGAGAGGCTTGAACGGTAACACAAGTGTAAAGGATGGAGACATAAGGACGGTAGGAGGTGAGACCTTCATGGTTTCGAGGTGGCCGGAGGAGTTGAACAGACTTCATCGGAGATGAAGAGACGAGAGTGTCTAGAGAGAACTAGAGAGATAGAGAGAGACTGTGAGAGGAGTGAATGAGAGACGGGGGAGGGGGGGGTTAGTCGTTGGGGGTTAATTAAGGTAAGAGTGAATCTGGGCCGTTGATCAAATTTGATCACCAGTCCAGATTACACACTGGATTGGGACAGGTAGGATAGTGGATTGGGCCTGGGGTAATTGGGCTAAGTAATTGGGTCAGGGTCCGGGTAAATTAGGCTGATTTTATGATTAAAAAATGGCTATTAGTTAAATACCCCTTTAAATAGATAAATAATTAATAAAAATAGCTAATAATTGTATAAAATGAAATTAAGGCTAAACAAATTAAATTAATGTAATTAACTAATATTAAAAATATAAAATGACTAGTTATTGATTTAAAATTGTATAAAATGTACAATTAGGCTATAAATGTAAAATTGCTGTAATTATAGCTAAATAACGCCAAATTGGCTAATTTTTGAAATAATTAAATCCTAATAGGATTAAAAATGATATATTGAGCTGGGAAATGTTTTGAAATTATTTATAATATAGTTTATGCATAATTATTGAATATAAAGTAATGAATAAATTGGGAAAGAAATCAATAGAAAATATGAAAAATCATGGAAAAATACCAGTAATTATAAAAAGCGATTTTGAAGGTATATATGCAAATTTAAAAAATAGTTTGAGGAAAAATTGGGTATCAACAGCTGCCCATCTTTATCCGGAAAGGATGAAAGAGTTGTCGGGTAAAGACATGATGGCCAATTTTGACCGAGCGAGACGGTTTGAAGAGATTTAGGTCGCACCCTGGTTTCTGAGTTGCCTACATATCCCTGGTTTTACAGGAATTAGGTCGTATGTAGTTCAGGAGTCATCGACGAAGTATACCGATGAAGTTTTACAAGAACGGATGCAACGTATAGGGTTAGGTTAACAAACGGCTAATAGGGTAATTAGGAGAACTCGAGCGGGACCGCTCCTTCCAGGATGGTCGGTGCTTGCCATATTTACTGCAAATGAACAATACAAGCATATATCGTGCGTAATGTAAACATGATGCAAGTTCCCATCGGACCATGAATGGTGTCTTTGGACGGTTAAGGATGACGTCCTCATACCATGACGTCCTCGGCCATGAATTGCTTGATGCAGGATTCGCCGGCCATGAAAATGATGTTCTCGAGCCATGAGGATGGTGCCTCCGAACCATGATGCCTTTGAATAATGATATGCAAAAAATTGAGAGAGATCCTCGGACCATGGCATGGTATTCTCGGGCTATGAAGATGGTTCCTCTGAACGATGACGTCTTTGGACAAGTTGGAGATATTTCAGCCCATGAAGATGCAATAGCATGATGGTGACAAGACAGAGCTTAGTCTTGCGAATTAAAGGGGCAGAGCTTAGCCCGAAAGGAAGCGAAGTAAATGGTGCTTGAGACAGTAGTCATTGTTTTTTTTAAAAGCAATATTGGAGGAAGAGCTTAGCCTCGGAAGGCAGAATGGTAGCCTTATGCAATACAGGTGGAGGTAGAGCTTAACCTCAGAAGGCAGAATGGTAGCCTTATGCAAAGGGAAGGCGGAATAGTAGCCTTATGCAAGATGCGAATGCAGGGGAGCTTGACCTCGGAAGGCAGAATGGTAGCCTTATCAAAGGGGAGGCAGAATAGTAGCCTTATGCAAAATGCGAATACAGGGGAGGTAGAGTTTAACCTCGTAAGGCAGAATGGTAGCCTTATGCAAAAAATGCAGATGGAGGTAGATATTAACCTCAGAAGGCAGAATGGTAGCCTTATGCAGATGGAAGGCAGAGTGGTAACCTTATGCAAAATGCGAATACAGGGGAGGTAGAGCTTAACCTCAGAAGGTAGAATGGTAGCCTTATGAAGAAAATGCAGATGGAGGTAGAGCTTAACCTCGGAAGGCAGAATGGTAGCCTTATGCAGATGGAAGGTAGAGTGATAGCCTTATGCAAGATGCGAATGCGGGGGAGGTAGAGCTTAACCTCAGAAGGTAGAATGGTAGCCTTATGAAGAAAATGCAGATGGAGGTAGAGCTTAACCTCGGAAGGCAGAATGGTAGCCTTATGCAGATGGAAGGTAGAGTGATAGCCTTATGCAAGATGCGAATGCGGGGGAGGTAGAGCTTAACCTTGGAAGGCAAGAAATAAAATAAAAAATGATAGTAGAGTTTCTTAACTGAGAGCAGATTGCGTCATTGTGATTATTGGGAGCATTGTGACTACAGAACATTACTTATGTGTGCTGATAGCAAATGTCGGTAAGTGCAACGGTTTTGAGAATCGTTTTTTGAACAATGTTTGTCCCCTAGGCGGACAGTGTTCTTTGGGCTTTTACAACCTTCGTGCCTGCATCCAAAGAAAATTCGTGAGTTTTGTAAGGGGAAGGTTAGTTCGTATCCCCGCTGACTTTTCTTGACTTGTTCGGCTTGATCTGATGATACTGTCTGTATCATTAGGGTATCGTTGCTAAACAAAGCTATTTCAAGAACAAACATGCACGATTTTGTAAAAGTATACCATAATGTATAATTTAAAATGATTTTTTTTTTTGGATGAACCAACGACTGTGACACAGTTTGAGACATTGCAATGTTCCCCGCTACAGAATTTTGAGGGTCCTCCTCAAAATTCTGCCCCAGTTTGATGGGTGAATGCTTCTGACTATTGCTCGTGCGATGATTGGCTGAACTTGCTTCAGAAGTTTGAGGGTCCTCCTCAAAATTCTGCCCCAGTTGGATGGGTGAATGCTTCTAGTTGTTGCTCGTGCGGCGATTGGCTGAACTTGCTTCAGAATTTTGAAGGTCCTCCTCAAAATTCTGCCCCATTTTCCAATTGCGGGAGAAAATGAAATTTTTATTGAATTGTGACCAAACCCATAGGGCTGCCTACGTATCCTCACTTAAACGGGAATTAGGTTAGGCGTAGTTCAATTTAGAACATTGAGCAAGCATAGATATTATGCATAATATCGTTTGGCTGCGTCTGAATTGATTGGCTTTGGCCAGACTTCTCCATCCATTTCTACAAGTATGAGTGATCCTCCTATCAGCACTCGGTGAGCCATGTGGGGACCTTGCCAGTTGGGAGAGAACTTCCCTTTGGCTTCGTCTTGATGTGGAAAGGTCTTCTTTAACACCAGTTGCCCTGGTGTGAACTGTCTCAGCTTGACTTTCTTTTTGAAGGCTCTGGTCATTCTGTTCTGATAGAGTTGACCATGACAGACTGCTAGTTGCTTATAACGACTCTTTACCCATTATGTGTCGTTGAGCTCAGCTTCTTGAATAATTCTTAGAGATGGAATCTCAACTTCAGCAGGAATAACAGCCTCTGTACCATAAACTAGCATATAAGGAGTTCCCTCGGTTGACGTGCAGACTGTGGTGCGATATCCTAATAAGGCAAATGATAACTTCTCATGCCACTGCTTGTGCCTTTCTATCATCTTCCTTAGTATCTTCTTGATGTTTTTGTTGGCGGCTTCTACAACTCCATTCATCTAAGGTATGTAAGCTGTGGAATTCTTGTGTTTGATTTCTAAGGTCTCACAGATAGCTTTCATCAGGTCACTCTTGACATTGGAACCATTGTCGGTGATGATTGACTTAGGAATTCCGAATCGACAAACAATACGGTCGCGAACAAGTCTACCACGACATTCTTAGTCACTGCTTTGTAGGATTCTGCTTCGACCCATTTGGTGAAATAGTCGATGGCGCCTAGAATGAACTTGTGTCTGTTGGAGGCGGCAGGATCGATTGGTCCAATAATGTCCATGCCCCAGGAGGCAAATGGCCAGGGTGAGCTTGTTGCATTGAGGTCGTTTGGAGGTACCTTTATCATGTTTGCATGTATCTGACAGCGGTGGCATTTCCGGACATACTAGATGCAGTCTGTTTCCATCGTCATCCAAAAATAGCCAACCCAGAGTATCTTCTTTGCCAAAATAAAACTGTTCATATGTGGACCGCAGGTCCCAGCCTGAATTTCCTCTAGTAGTATTGATGCTTCCTTTGCGTCGACACATCTTAATAATCCCAAATCGGGAGTCCTCCTATACAGGATCCCTCCGTTGTGAAAGAATTTGTTGGACAGTCTCCGAAGTGTGCGTTTCTGAGTATGATTTGCAAGATCTAGATACTCTCCCTTTGCCAACTATTCCTTGATGTCATGAAACCAAGGTTTTTCGTCTGTTTTTTCTTCGACGTGGGCACAATAAGCGGGTTGGTTATGGATCTTTACTGAAATGGGATCAATGAAATTCTTGTCTGGGTGCTGAATCATAGATGATAGAGTAGCCAGTGCATCGACGAACTCGTTCTGGATTCTAGGGACATGCCAAAATTCTATCTTTGTGAACCTCTTTCTTAATTCATGTACGTGATGCAGATACGGCAGTATCTTAGAATTCTTGGTGATGTACCAGTAGGTCTGAATCACCAATCACTAACAGCTCCTGAACATTCATGTCGATGGCCATTTTGAGCCCTAAGATACAGGCTTCATATTCGGCCATATTGTTGGTGTAGCGGAATCTGAGCTTGGCAGATACCGGATAATGTTGACCAATTTTTGATATTAGGACTGCTCCAATTCCAACTCCCTTGAAGTTCGCTGCTCCATCGAAGAACATTCTCCAACCGTCATAGGACTCTGCAATATCTTCTCCTATGAATGATACCTCTTCATCGGGAAAATACATTTTCAGAGGCTCGTATTCTTCATCCACGGGGTTCTCAGCAAGATGGTCTGCCAATGCCTATCCTTTGACAGCTTTCTGAGTCACATAGACAATATCGAACTCACTCAGCAGGATTTGCCATTTGGCTAGCTTGCCAGCGGGCATGGGCTTCTGAAAGATGTACTTCAATAGATCCATTCTCGATATGAGATACGTAGTATAGGCACAAAAATAGTGCCTCAGCTTCTGAGCGACCCAAGTCAAAGCGCAGCAGGTGTGTTCCAATAGAGAATACCGAGCCTCATACGGAGTGAACTTCTTGCTGAGATAATAAATAGGTTGCTCCTTTCTTCCTGTTTCATCATGCTGCCCTAAAACACAACCGAAGGCTCCATCTAATACTGCAAGGTAGAGTAACAAAGGTCTACTCGGATCAGGCGGTACTAAGACTGGTGGTGTTGACATGTACTCATTAATTCTGTCAAAAGCCTTTTGGCAATCATCGGTCCACTTAGTTGCGGCGTCCTTCTTCAGCATCTTGAAGATCGACTCACAGATAACTGTAGACTGTGCTATGAATCGGCTGATGTAATTAAGCCTCCCTAAGAAACTCATCACATCTTTCTTGTTCCTTGGCGGCGGAAACTCTTGGATGACTTTGACCTTTGATGGATCCAATTTTATCCCTCGACGGCTGACAATGAACCCGAGCAATTTCCCAGTAGGAACCCTGAATGCACACTTTACGGGGTTTAGTTTCAGATTGTATTTCCGCAACCTATTGAAGAACTTCCTCAAATCTTCTATGCGATTAGTGGCTTTCTTGGACTTGATAATAACATCATCCACATATACCTCGATCTCCTTGTGAATCCTATCGTGGAAGATGGTGGCCATAGCCCTCATGTAGGTGGCCCCTGCATTCTTCAGGCGGAATGGCATCATCTTGTAACAGCACACTCCACACGGCGTAATGAAAGTCGTTTTCTCAGCATCTTCCTCATCCATCCAAATATGATGGTAACCAGCAAAGCAATCCACAAATGACTAAAGTTCGTGCTTGGCGCAGTTGTCAATCAGGATGTGTATGTTTGGCAAAGGGAAGTCGTCTTTTGGACTGGCCCGATCGAGATCTTGGTAGTCGACACAGACTCTGACCTTCCCATCTTTCTTTGGTACTAGCACAATGTTGGCTAACCATGTCGGGTACTTAACTACCATGAGAACCTTGGCGTTGATCTGCTTGGTAACTTCTTCCTTGATTTTCAAACTCATGTCGGGTTTGAACTTTCTGAGCTTTTGCTTTACCGGTGGACACATTGGATTGGTTGGCAACTTGTGAGCAACAATAGACGTACTTAGACCAGTCATGTCATCATACGACCAGGCGAATATGTCCTCATACTCCTTTAGAAATTTTGTGTATTCCTTCTTCTCTGACGGCGACATATGAATGTTGATGCGAGTTTCCTTGACATTTTCTGAATCTCCCAAGTTGACAGTTTCGGTCTCGTCCAGGTTGGACTTAGGTCTGTTCTCAAAATTCTTGACTTCTTTGATAATCTCGTCAGGTATGTCATCTTCCTCTGAATCAATGTCTGTTTGCTGCGTTGTCTCGTTGCATGTCACAGTCATCGGTTCATGAAGACAGGTAATAGTAATGCCTGAGGCTCGTCAGGCTTTGGTTGTCCTGACAATCCAATTCTTGAGGTACGTCCCTCTGCTCACAGCCTTTATGGAAGGACCTTCCTCCCCTTCCTCCTCGAGAACAACACAACAGTCCAGATTATCGTCTTCCAGAAATAAGTTCCTCAGCGCTACAAGTGCTTCCTCTTCATCTAACCCATAAATAATGTCGGCATGTTGGAAGGTATGCTCCAGATGCGGTATCGGCTGCTCTAATGGGTAGTAGGGACCGCGCCATGGTGGCGACCAGTTATTGAATTCTTCCTAGGTGTATTCATATCCCAAACCGAAGGTAGTGCGATGGCTTTTGATCTTGATAGGCTTGGAGATTCCTTGGAGGTTCTTGCCGAGCCCTTTGCCAGGCTCGTACCCACTCCAGCTTAGTATACTCTCGATTTTCTATCCCACCATTTTTCTTTGTCAATGGCATTGACCCGTTCAATGTGGTGGTAAGTTTCACCACCCAGCTTCCTTCTTCCCTCTATTGTCGGAATAGTCTGGCGACTGTAAATAGGGTTGCTACCATCGCCATGAATAATCACCTCTTGGTGGTTCCACTCGAACTTCACTACCTGATGTTGCGTTGATGCTACGGCCCCAGCAGCATGGATCCAGGGTTGTCCTAATAGCAGGTTGTAGGACGCCGGTACATCTATCACTTGGAAATCGACCTCGAACCAGGTTGGTCCCATTTGCAGGCATAGGTTGATCTCACCAATGGTGGACCTTTGGGAACCATCGAAGGCTTTCACATTGATTGCTCCATCCTTTATCTCATGTAGCCCTTTACCCAATCAACGGATAGATGTTAAGACTGGATCCTCCATCGATCAGGATTCTTGTGATGAAATAATCTTCGCATTGCACGGTGATGTGCAGTGCTTTGTTGTGCCCTAACCCTTCAGGTTCATAAAATGTGATCTTATGGCTTTCCAATACCTAGCCTACCATATTTGCTATTTCTCCACTAGTGATGTTGTTCGGTACATAAGCTTCGTTTAACACCTTCAACAAATCACTCCTATGCGTCTCAGAATTCTACAGCAAAGAAAGGATGGATATTTGTGCTGGTGTCTTATTCAGCTGGTCGATGACCGAATACTCCTTGGCTTGTACCTTCCTTCAAAGGTCGTCTGGTCCTGTCTCAATAAGGGGAGGCCGATTGGAAGCCTGCTTGCTGGACTCGGCCAAATGTTCAGGGGTATAGACTCTACCAGTTCTTGTCATACCATGTGATGCGACAGCTTCTGCAATCTTGACCCTGCCTTTCCTTGTCGCCTTGGCTGTATAGTCCCAAGGTATAGCATTTGTATAGAAAGGTGGCATGGTCGACATCACCACTGTGATTGGCGCAGCTATCCTCACTTCGAATGGAACATGTGCCTGGGGTGGCAAGGTTGCAACCTCAAATGGTGCAGGTGCATTTGCCGGAGACACGAAATCAACTTCAATTGGTACTGGTGTCTTTGCGGGTAGCGCCGCTTCAAACTCAAGAGGTATGGACATGTTTACCTCAGCATCCTCAGACGGTTGAATCTGGACTATGATTGGTTTGAGAGTGATTGCCTGTTTCTTTGGGTCATCACCTTTTGCGATCAACCCGATTGATCCCTCGGGATCCCAATCATCTTCTATTTCGATCATGTGGATACCTCCACCCTTATGGTCTGGCAGAGGATTGTTACGGACGTTCGTAGTGGGATCTTTTTCCAGAATGATCTTGTTATCAATCAGAGACTATATCTTGTCTTTTAAAGAGCGGCATTCATCGATGGTGTGCCCCTTCATGCAGGAATGGTATGCAGAGGACTTGTTTGGGTTGACCCACTGAGAAGGATTCTCAGGGGTTGCAGCAGGAATGGGGGTGACATAACGATCAGCTTTGAGCTTCTCATACAGTTGGTCGATGGGTTCAGCGATCGCGGTATACTGTTTTGGAGGTCTGCGATCAAAATTAGGTCGAGGTATAGGGACGTTTTGGCGTGCAGGGGGTGATTGATAATGGAATGGTTGAGAATTGTAAGTGTGGTAGACAGGAGCGAGTTGAGAGTATCTGGGCGAAGTAGGTTGATATGTTGGTGGTGGAGGTGATTGATAAGTTGGTGGTGGAGGTGATTGATAAGTGGGTGGTGGAGCTTGGTATGAGGGTGCTTGGTAATTTGAGGTTGGTTGATATGTGAGTGGAGGTGTTGGGTAAGTTTTGTATTGGAGTGGGGATTTGGTTCTTTGTGCAACCATCATGGCTCCCACGTCTCTTTTCTTAGACACACCACCGGACTACAAAGCCTTATTTGTAGCTTGAAAGGCTTCAAAATATGTGACCATGCCACTTTTAATAACTTCTTCGATCCTTTCTCCCAGCTTGATAATGTTGGAGAATTTGTGGTTCTCTGTCACGACCCAAACTGGAGGATCATGACTAGCACCCAGGCCATACTTGCCGAGCACCAACGTACATCTTATCTAACCTTCTTATTATCTTTAAGGGATAACGAGATCAATATAAATGGTAGATATTGATCATGAACATACATCACATGGGATGACAAGTTGCTAAGAAACTACATAAAAGGTACGAGCTACAACGCTGCCATGAAAGACTATACAATAAAAAATATCCAACAAGGCATACCAAACTATACATGAGTTGACACCTGTCTATGAGCCTCTAAAGGAGAATAAGTAAAACAACATAGCCAGAACAGGGCCCCGACTTACCCATAATATCTATAACAAAAATGCATACCAAGACCACGGTAAGTCCGGAGAAGGGATCTCGCCTATGACCGCTGAACTGGAAAGCCTATTATGGTGGGAGAGCTATGTCTACCTGTCTATCAGGACTTGCAGCACGACATGCAGCGTTCACAAATAAAAGGACGTCAATACGAATAAAGTACTGAGTATGTAAGGATGGTCAATATAAATATGAACAATAATGTAAAGAGA
>ML248851.1:5347-25834 GCA_005239495.1 Nicotiana undulata
GCATATGCCCAAGTCCCATATTTTCCTACGGACCCTCCAGGACCGTCGAATCACGGGTCCGGGTCTGTTTACTAGAAATGTTGACCAAAGTCAACTATATTCATTTATTAATTATCAAAACTCATTTTTATCAAATGTTTACATAATAGCTTCCCGGCTACATGCCCGGGTTACGCACGCATATCGAGGTAAGACTAACGGAGGCTCTCGAAGCTTCGGAACACAGATATAGCTTGAATTACGTAAGATGACCTTTTGGGTCATCACATTATGCCTAGATATTATCGTTTCGGAGTCGGATTCTAAAGGAAAGGCGCTATTAGAGGCTTGATTGCTATTTTTGGACCCGAGGTAAGTGTCTTGCCTAACTTTGGTGAGGGAATAGGTATTATGCTTTATGTTTTATGTGTTTATCATGTTCAATGCATAGGTAAGGTGACGAGTACCTATGCATTGTGTGTCAAAGTATGCCCGTGAGTCCATTTTGCTTAATTCCTTGTTATTGCCTCAATGATTATCGTGTTATGAAGTATTTCTTTCGGGAAGTTATGTCCTCGTAAGGAATTGGTTATAACTGAGACCCTTGCCGGGAAAATGTGTTTGACTTTGGTTGTTATTCCCCGTGTCGGGTGGTTGTGAATTGAATTCCGGTAATTGATTTCCTTGCCAAGTTTGTGATTTGTTGTTGATATTACTTGGGTGAGGAAGAGAGTAAAGCACGAAGGGTGATGTCATGCCATTCATTCATTCGTATCATTCATTATTTATTTATTGCAATGTGAGGAAGAGAGTAAAGCACGAAGGGTGATGTCATGCCATTCATTCATTCGTATCATTCATTATTTATTTATTGCAATGTGAGGAAGAGAGTAAAGCACGAAGGGTGATGTCGTGCCATTCATTCATATCATTCATTATGCAATGTGAGGAAGAGAGTAAAGCACGAAAGGTAATGTCGTGCCATTCATTCATATCACTATTATTTATTTATTGCAATGTGAGGAAGAGAGTAAAGCACGAAGGGTGATGTCGTGCCATTCATTCATATCATTCAGTATGCAATGTGAGGAAGAGAGTAAAGCACGAAGGGTGATGTCGTGCCATTCATTTCATTTATTGTTGCAATTATTTCATATATATTTACTTGTTGCATAGTGAGGACGAGAGTAAAGCACGAAGGGTGATGCCGTGCCATTCATTTCTCTATTTATTTATTGTGTTTAACATCTCATGTTGATATCCATCTGTTGCCCCTTACTTGTTCCCGTATCCCTTGCTTATCTGTTGCATATCTGTCACTTCCTTGCTATATTTTTGGTAGAACTGTATAAGTAGATTATCGTCGTCGTGTCTAGCCTCTCCACTACTTTGGCCGGGGTTAGGCTCGGCACTTGCTCAGTACATGGGGTCGGTTGTAATGATGTTACGCCTGCACTTCTCTATGTTGTGCAGATCCCACAGCCGGACCCGGTGGACACTTATTGAGGGAGCATCCTTCAGTCCACTTCGGAGATTACAAGGTAGACCCGCAGATGTTCGTGGGCCTTGGCGTCTCCTCTATCCTTATCCTTCTATTTTGTCTTATTTGTCTTAGTTCTAAGACAGTTCATGTATTATTTCTTCAGACTTTGTATTCAGTGACCTCTTAGTCAGTTTGTGGTTAGTGACTCCAGGTTCTGGGATATTGTAAATGAATCGTGTTATTGGTGTTTTGAGTTATTTTTAGAATTTATCTGCTTCCGCATTTGAAAAAGGAATATTAGATGCTTTACTTCATTCTGTATTTTTTTTATGCTAGTACGATAATGATATTGTATACGTTGGCTTGTCTAGCGGGTTCAACGTTAGACGCAGTCATGGCCCAATGGTGGGATTTCGGGTCGTAACATTATGGCTCTAGGTTGTATTCATTTTGTATGTCAATAAAATGGGTGTGTTTGACGAGATGAGGTTATTGGACCTGGAATAGGTACTATCAGATTTGATTGCAATATGTATGGAGGAATAATATCGAAGGTTAGCTTAGAATATAGACTACGGTTCCTATCGGACGAGAGAGGGCTCCATGACTTGTTGATTTGATTAGTGATTATGAGTTTCTGTGTGTTTCTTTTATCATCAACAGTGTACAAAGGTTTTGAGAGAGGCTTTATTTGATATGAGGTTTCTTACCGGCACTGGGTTTGTTTTGAGCGGTTATTGTTGTCAGTAGTTATTGCTACAAATACGCGAGTTATGCGGTATATCATGTGATTACATCTTGGGTTATAATTATGGCTTCACACAACATGTTCAGACTTATACAATGTGTAGATGCGAGATTCGGGTCTTATAGGAAATTTAGGATCTTGGAAATTGGATTCTGTGGTTTACGGGTTAAGATTGAAGTAGTGATCTTCAGTTATGTTGTTTTTTCAGGCCTGTGTGGAATAGGGTGACATGGGATCACCCCTGGGTATGTGCATGGTAAGGTTACACTGCGATTTGATGGCTTTGGAACGATTCTTGGCACGTTCGAGGACGAAGGTATATTTAAGTGGGGGAGGATATGACGACCCGACCAGTCGTTTAGAGGTTTTGCACTTCCATAGGTAGTTTGATGGCATGAGTAGATCCGTATGATGTATTATGACTTGTGTGAATCTTTGTTTTTCGTTTTCAGGTTACTCGGAATCGATTTGGAATAATGAATTTCACAATTGATGCTTTAAGTTGGAAGAGTTGATTAAGTTTGGCTTTTGGGTACTTGACCCTAGAACGGAATTTTGATAGTTCCATTAGGTACGGATGGTGACATTGGCCTCGGGCGTATGCCCAGATTTGCATTTGGATGTTCCTAGAAGGATTCGACACTAATTGGCGAAAGTAGGAAATTTGAAGGTTTGGAAAGTTCATAAGTTTGACTGAAAGTTGATTTTGAGGACATCAGATTCGGATTGCGGTTTTGGGAATCGGAATAGCTTTGTTATTTCATTTGGGACTTGTGTGCAAAATTTGAATCCATTCCTAATTTATTTGATACATTTCGCCTCGGGTTTTGGAAGTTGAAAGTTCAAAAGTTATTAAGTTTGATTTGGGATGCGATTCGTTATTTTGATATTGTTATGTGTGATTTGAGGTCTCGAATAGGTCCGTGTTATATATGGGACTTGTTGGTATATTTGGACAGTTCCGAGTAGCTCGGACAAGGTTCAGGTCATTTCGTCACATGTTGCATTGCTAAAGGAGTGCCAGTTCTGGTATTTCTGCATCAGCGGAAGAATGGAGGCATATGCGAGCCCGAAGATGCGTAAAATTGATCTCAAAAGCGCAAACAAGCTTGGCCGGGGGATCATCGCAGATGTGGAGAAAGAGGCACACCTGTGTGTGCGCAGAAACGGGATCTTGCGCAGAAGCGAAGAGGAGCTCGCACCTACGATGTCGTAGAAGCGGAGATTGTTTTGCATGTGTGAGGGGGCAGCTGGTTAGTTATGATCGCAGAAGCGTGATGTTGTCGCTGAAGCGGCTATTTTAATTGCAGATACTAACAACGCTGAGCATAAGCTATATTATCGAGGGTTGATCATTTTCTTCTCATTTTTGACACTAAGATCTCGGTTTTGGGCGACATTGAAGAGGAATTTTACCACACGAATTGGGATAAGCATTCTTAACTCGGTTTTGATTATATTTTAATGAATCTTTCCTTGTTTTTGGCTTTTGGTTGATGATTTCAAAAGGGGAATTGGGAATTTTTGTCTAAAGTTTCATAGAGTGATTTTTTGTGTTTGAACATCGATTCGAAGTCGGATTTGAGTGAAAGTAGTATGGTTGGACTCGAAATTGAATGGGTTGTCAGATTTTGTGAATTTTGTCAGGTTCTGAGGTGCGGTCTTAGGTTTGACTTTTTGGTTGATTTTGGACTTTTAGGTAAAGATTCGACCTCTATCATTTGGAATTATTTCCTTAGACATTATTTAATGTATTTGAGTTATCTTTTGCTAGTTTTGAGCTGCTTGGAGGTCGGTCTGTGTGAGATGATATTTTTGGAGAATCATTTGGCTTGCTAAGTATTGGATTTGGCTTGTTCGAGGTAAGTAACTCTTCTAAACTTGGTGTTGAGGGTATGAACCCATGAATATACGTAATATGTGTTTGATGTTGAAGTGACGCACATGCTAGGTGACAGGTGTGTGGGCGTACACCGTTGTGATCATGACTAAGTTATTTATGTTTTATTGTGTAGCAACCTAATCTTATTTGTATCTATGAAATCTCTACATGCTAGAGTAATTGAGATGCAAGTCATGTTAGAAATCATGCTTAGGCTATATGTTGGTACTGTTGGGACCCATAGATGTCTCACTACATGTTAAAGTATTTGCTTAATTTGAAATCATGCACTCAGTCACAATTAAAATTTGCATATCCTATCCAGTCTCTATTTCCATTTACTGATACATCATATCATCTTTGTTTGGGCTGTTTATCATAATTTTTGTGAGCCCGAGGGACTGGAGAGATTGATGACTGAGTAAGATCAAGGGCCAGATTGTGAGGATGTTTATGGGGAACGGGATGCACGCCGCAACATGTTATATGATTAATTCCATGTTTGGCTCATTATAACGCTTGGGCTGAAAGAGACCCTCCTAAGTCTGCACATCCACAGTGAGCGCAGGTGCCTACCGAGCGAGAGTGTAAGCGTGAGTGCCGAGAGCAAGTGCTGAGTGATTGTAATGACTAAGTGACTGGGAGGAATGAGTGACTGGAGGATTGAATAAAACGATACTCTGAGAATATGCATATGGCTTATTCACTGTGTTGTATTGCATTAGACATGCACACTTGACATATATGCATAGAGATGCATTTTTCCCATACTATACGGTATCACGTTATTCATGACTTCCCATACTCATTGACATGTTGGCACAAAGATGTGTTTTCCTCATGTCATTTGATAATGAAACATTTACGTGTTAAAAGTTTTTGGGAAATATTAAAGTTTTACAAACTTACTCATATTTTGGTGATTTCGGTAAATGATTTAGTCTTTCACTGATATACTTGAAAAGCATGCCTATTTTTCGCAATTGTGAACGAGCCGAGCATTTTTTCTCTGAGTACTTTTGATTATGTTGTCATGAACTGTTGTTGGCTAATGGTGTTTGGCTCCGACCGTTGTTCCAACTCATCACTTCTTTCAACATAAGGTTAGGCTTGTTCCTTATTGAGTACATGGGGGCGATTGTACTCATGCTACACTTCTGCACCTTGCGTGCAGATATTGGATGTTGATATTGCTGCGTACAATGGGAGATGGATTTGAAGATGTACCTACTTTCCAGTTATGGCTATCACTTGTCCTTGGTAGCATTAGATTCGAATTCTGTTTATTTACATTTCAAACAGATGTTATAATTATTTAAATTTAGTTTTGTAAAGAAATCTAAATCTTAGACGCTCATGATTTGTACTACCAGTCCTTGGGAAATTCTTCGTCTAATAGTTCAGTTGTATTTCCATTTGTTATCTTAATAAATATCATTTGAACGAGTTTATTGTTAGTTGGCTTACCTAACAAGTTGGGTCAGGTATCATTACGACTAGTTGGATTTTGGATCGTGACAGGTACGAACCAATTTTCGCGTGGAACTTTAAAGATGTGTAGAAGAGAGTAAAGAAAGTAGGTATACAATCCAAAATTGAAAGAAATGTTTCGTTCTAAAGCAGTAAACTTAAGTAAAAACAAACCAACATAAACAAATTTCTTTTGTCTACGATACTTTTGGAACATGTCTAAATCAAGAAGAAGATATCGGCCAGTAACATCCTATGATCATGAAACACAAAAAAGGTACCATTTAGCAAAAGTGTTGAAATTACTTGTACATAAAATATGCATCCTTTAATTTAATGGCGAAATTGACAGTTGTCACTCACAGAAGGTTTCATGTATTCTCAATGTTTTTGGTAGAGAATTACTCATTTTTTAATACTTATCCATAAAAGTTGCCCTCCCCATCAACTTAATTCAAAAATACAATAAACATATTGCGTACTTCCTTTAGTCTAGCCAAATATTTAAATATTTAAAGTTAAATATTTCACTACCTTCTTTTCATTTTTTATGGCATCATTTAAGTGTGTATATGGTGTCTAAAATATCAGTTTGAACTTCATCATCAATATCATCTTGTCCGCAACTTGCATTGCTCTTAGGTTGACTTTTGATTGACTATATAATACTTATTTCATTTTCCTTACAAATATTAGCTATAAATTATAATCAATAAAGGTTCAAATTTCTTGTTGGTGTTTGTTGAAGGGAGTGACTAGTGAGGAAGTGTTGGTAGAGGAGGAAGAAGAAGAAGAAGAAGAAGAAGTGGCGGTGGGCTGGTGGCGATGGGAGAAGGAGAAAGATGAGGGGGTAAATAGGTGTGAAAAATGTCTTCAACCGTACATTATTTGAAGTATATCTCTGAACAATTTGAAAGGTCTTAAAACGTGGCTTCAATTATTTTAGTCCAATCAGACCAATTTTTAATGATGAACGCATTTATGAGTCGATAAATTAACAAAAAAACATTTTTATGTTTTTAAGTGAAATCGCAAAAGTGAAGAGATACTTGAACCATTTTCCACTAATAAAATTTTAATTTATTTATGCTCGTGAAATACAAAGTGAGGAGTCAACGTTAATATTTGTGGTGAAAGAGGTCATCATCAGTCCTGCCGCCGTTCGACTAACCGCCTAGTGGTTCTATAGTCCAGTAGGCCCAGACTTGGCGTCTAATGATGTTGAATGCATGTCACCTACAATTTAAACGGATTTAGACGTTATAATTATTTTTTAATTCTTTAAAACTGAGAGTCGGCAGTAAATAGTGAGGGAGAACAAAAATTAATCTCACATTTGGTGTTCATATTAAGTTAGAGGTGAAATGGCCTCGTAGCCATTTTAACTTGTACCAAGTTGCAGAGCCGATATATGAACTTTTAAAAAATTTATTTGAACACTTCTACTTGAAAAAATGACTGCTAATAAATATTTTTGACCATTAACTATATTTATGTGATAATATTATAATTGATGTGGTCAATTACATGTTAATCATGTGTACAAAACGCGTGAATACGATAAAAGATAATAAATAGTACTAAAAAGAAAAAAGAAAAAAAAAATCCAGTACCCTTACCCCCTACTCCTTTTTCTTTACTCATGTTCCCTCCACCCCTCCCCCTCCTTAATTTATCGGCCCTCCTATATTCCCCTCCCCCTCCCCCAACCCCCTCCATTTCTCTTCTTCTTGCTTTCCTCTCTCTTCCCTTTTTCTTCCAAATCAAGTCCATAATTAAATTTTTGATAAATTACACTCCAAAGCTTCATATTCAACCACTCTATCTGATATTTTTTAATTTTTAACTATCAATCACACTTCAAAGCTCCATATTAGAGAAAAAAGTATACGTCCAATATCATAAAACAAATCAATCGGATCAAGAAAGATGAAAGAAACCGGATATTATTTTTGTAGTATGAATGGGTAAAAAGAAATTGAAATGCAAACAATGTTTGCTGCTTTTTGATTTGTTGAAATTATTTTCTAATTTGTTGGATAAAATCGGGTCTGATTTCGTTCGTGGTAAAAGTTATTCACTACCTCCTCATTTTTCTCTCTGATTTTTGAAGGTGGTGATTTTTATCTCTAAGTTTTTATGATTTTTTTCTCTATGTTTTTTGGTGGTAAAAGTCGAACCTGAAGGTTTTACAGATGATTCTTATTTTTTAAGCAAGAAGATGATAAAACAATGAAAGTGAACGGGGAAGAGAAAAAAGACAAATGCCGGAGATATTTTACCGCTAAAATATAACAAAATTCCAGGTCGATTCCCAATTCTTGAAGATTTTTTCCAGCGAGTTCCAATGGAGTTGAAGGGATATGTGCAGAAAAAATTATTTTGACAAAAAGAAAAAAAAGAGAAAAACAGAAGTGGGACCTTTAACATCAACAAAATGTGAATGAATAGAAGAGGCAGTTAGAAAAAATATTAAATTAAATTCATGTCAGCAGCAATTGAACAACACACACCATCAAGTTTTTATTAGTAGTCATTTTCTCTAGTATAGGTATTTGTAACGATCTAGCCGGTCGTTTCGAGAGTTATAGACCAATTTCTCTCATTTCTGCTTCTTTTGTGCTTTACAGCTGTATTGTGTCTTACCGGTTGGTTTGTTTGGGTCCCGAGTAATTTTCGAGTGAATTGAGACAATTAGTCTCTTCATTGGAAGCTTAAGTTGGAAAAATCGATCGGATGTCGAATTGTGTGTAAACGACCTCATATTAAAATTTTGATTGTTCTGTTAGCTCCATTATGTGGTTCTGTACTTAGGAGCGCGTCCGGAATGTGATTTGGAGGTGTGTAGTAGAATTAGACTTGAATTGGTGAAAGTTAAAATTTTGGCGATTTTGGCGGGCAGTGAAAATTTTGATATCGGGGTCTGTTGAACCAAGTCACTGCATGGTTTTGAAAATTGACAAATGCCTACCAGTTGAACCAGGTCCATCAGGGCAAACAATATCAAACAGACCAATTGGCACAAGAAGCGTATATGCACAGGAGATAAACATGATCTGTGAATTATCTATGAACTAAGAGGTTGTCTCATAAAGCGAAAAGGTTACAAAGTGATAAGAAGAAAGAGTTCGAATTCGGCAAGTAAAGAAACAATCGAGGAAGTTGATATGAAGACAAACTCTTCCACCAAGGAAGAGTTGCACTAGAACTAAACAACAATATCTCAACTACGGATTCTATAAATTGTTGAAGCACTCCTGCTGAAGAATTGATCGCACGAAAGCATAAGTGAAACAAAAACTGAAAGAAAAATTACCAAAGCAATTTCGCAAGCAGATTCCTTGTGCGACACAAAAGCTACTTGAACCAGCTAGAAGAACCAGTTCCATCTGTTATCTTTTGAGTCTAGTTGGTTTGTAGTAGGTGATTAAATATTGTATCTTTTAGCTTTATTAGAAGCAATTGTAATAGGTACACATTGATCAAGTTAGAGTTAACTTGAAGTTTGTCATAATTAGCTAGAGGCTAGTTTGCTACAAGGGGATTAGAGTTAGTCCTTAGTTTACAAAAGAGTTTATTTTGTAAATGTTGTTTGGCTCAGAGTTGTAGTGAAGAGTTTGGGAAAATCCTACTGAGTAGTAGGTCATGATTATTTTACCTTTTGAGCCGGGTATTTTCCACGTAAACATCTCTGTGTTCTTTACTTTCTTGCATTTATTATTCCGCAACAGTACGAGTTGGAACACATAGAAGAACCAGGTTCCTCTATATAGGATGCACTCGAAAACTGGACACCACACAAATCACCCCCCCCCCCCCCCCCCCTCTTGGTGTTGTTGTAGAGAGACATAGTTTTTCATACTACNTCAAAATTAGTGCACCACCTGGAAACTATGAGGGTCAATCAACTGCAAGGCCACCACTCTTTAATGGCCAATATTACTCTTGGTGGAAGAACATGATGGAGGACCACTTGATTGGAGAAGACTATGAGCTTTGGGACATAGTCACTGATGGTCCTCTAACCACCATGAAAAAGACTGTTGAAGGAATAGATGTACCAAAAACAAGAGCTGACTGCACTGCTGAGGATCTGAAGAAATGGGAGAAGAATGCTAAGGCCAAAAAGTGGCTATGTGATTAACATGGTATCAATCACAACTTTTATGCCCCTAGAACCCCACAGCAAAATGGGGTTGTTGAAAGAAAGAACAGGACTCTTGAAGACATGGCCAGAACCATGCTTCTATCTAGCAAACTCCTCACAGCTTCTGGGCAGAAGAAATAAACACAACATGTTACATAATAAATAGATGCATGACCAGGCCACTAGTAGAGAAAACTCCTTATGAATTACTTAAAGGGAGAAAACCCAACTTATCCCACCTTAGGGCTTTCGGATGAAAGAGATAATTTTCGATCTTATTTGATAGGAACCAAGGTCACTATTTTTACTAATCGTGTAGCTTTAAAATACCTCTAAGAAAAGAAAGTGTCACGACCCAAATCCTATATCAGGTCGTGATGGCGCCCAACACCGTGTCAGGCTAGCCAACATTTGATTTATTAGTGAGTTTGGTTTAATTTGCCAAAACAATTCCAATACTTACTTGATTTAAATTTAAGACATTTAAGAAAATGAATAACTTAGGCAAATCCTAAACAGGATTGGCCCTGATAGTCATAATTAATATTTACAGCCCAAATATAATGTCTACTACGTGTGCCAGGAACTAGTGTCACAAGTTTACAAGCATCTAGTAGAATAAAAATCCAAAAAATACAAGTCTGCCCTACTGTCTGAGGAAAAATATAGACAGATAAAACCAAAAGAAGGGAAATTCCAAGGTGCTGCTGGATGTCATCAGGTAAAGCAGCTCACCGAGAAGTCTAAGCCAAGTATGAGTCAGGGGCGAGCTTCGGATTGATACCCAGATGTACGTGCCTCAGAACCTGTACAATTAAGTACAAAGTGTAGCATGAGTACATAAAATAATATGTACCCAGTAAGTATCCAGTCTAATCTCGAAGAAGTAGTGACGAGAGGTCGACTTGACACTTACTAGGGTCCAAACAGTAAATTTAAGTAGTAGTTTAAAGAGGACAACAGGTAAGCATGAACAGTAAAACAATGAATATCGAATCATAATCAAAATCTAGATACGTGGTGGAGCACCAATATACAAGCTTTCAGTTCATTTTTCCAGGATGTTTAACAGCTCAATAGTCATAAAAATATCAAGCAAGTAGCATGCGCATAGTGGAATAGGGACAACCTGCCTGGGCCAACATAATAACAATATATGTGCATTGCTAAAGGGTCGAACAACGCGAACCATAAATGCATCTACTAACCTGATGTGGCGTACGTCTCGCTCCCATGAGATTAGGGGAAAGAATTACTCTGCTCGGGGAATATAAATTGCGAAGCAGTCGCATGCAAATACAACATCTTTCTTTAAACCCTTTCCAAATAACAATTTTTTTAAAACACCAAATTCTAGGATTTTTCTTGAAACAAGTTGCACACAATGAAGTCAAAAGGCATTTAATTCAATTTAAGGGAATTCACAAGTCATGTTGTGAGCCTAACTACCCGGACATAACAATAATAGTCGCTATGCACTGACTCTCGTCACCTCGTACGTACGTAGTCCCCACAAACTATAACACATAATCATTTAATTCACCTATGGGGACAATTCCCTCTTACAAGGTTAGAAAGGAGACTTACCTCGTGTCAAGTCTACTTCCCATGTCAAGAACGCACCCGAAACTCCAAATTCGCCTCCCAAGGACTCGAAACTAATCAAATATTGCATAAATAAATCAGTCTATACTCAAAGGTATGAGATTCCTCTATTTAAGTGATTGTTTTATCCTAAATTACAAAATCCCAAAATACTCCCCCGGGCCCACATGCTCGGATTCTGGATATTTTCGAAGGTAACACTCACCCATAGCGTAAGGATAAACATTATATAGTTTTTGTATGATTTCATAACTAATTCTTTGGTAATTCGCTCATTTTTCCTAAAAACCTAGGTTTTACTCTAACCCATGATTTCTACTAATTAATGTGTTAATTTACCTAAGAATTCAAGTATTAAACTAAATTTAGGGTAGACATTACTTACTTTGCAGTAACTAGGTCGTTTGTCCTTTTTGCATGCTCTAAAAATGCCCCAAGGAAGAAGAAGAGTGTTCAAAATAGACTAAGTCCTGTTTTAAATTCACACTGCCCAGCTGGCCCTTGTATGTGATCGCAGCAGGGGTAGTGCGATCGCGGAAGTCAACTGGAAAGCCCTCCCCCCCCCCTGAGGGCCTTATATTTGATCGCGGATGGGGGTCATGCGATCGCGGAGGCAAGCTGGGCTAGACCTACGCGATTGCAGGGAGGAAGGATGCGAACGCAGAGAGTAATAGCTGGGCCAGCCCACAGCCTTACCCTATGCGAACGCATGAATGCCTGTGCGATCGCATAGGGAATTTTTCCACCCCTGTCAACTCCTTCTATGTGAACGCGTGAGTACATCCGCGATCGCATAGAAGGAAACCAGACTGTGAAAATTTTAGTGTTTAGCATTTAGCTTTGAGGGGTCCGAAACTCACTCGAGCCCCTCGGGACCCCGTCCAAAGGCACTGGCAAGTGTGTTTTCATGATAGGGACTCGCTCGAATGCTCGGAACGCGAAAAACAACAATGAAAATCAGACCCAAAACCAAATTGAATCAAACTTTGAACTTCAAGTTCTAGAATTTGCTTTCAACATGCCGAACCTACCTATACTACCCGGAATGACACCAAATTTTGCGAGAAAGTCATAAATGACATAACGGAACTATTACCGGTCTCAGAATTTCGTTTAGACCTCAATAACACAAAAATGCGTTCCAAACCTCAATTTTTGAACTTAAGGAATCATATTTCAAAACCCGTTCCGAACATACGCCCAAGTCCAAAATCATCATACGAACCTATCGGAACCTTCGAATCTCGATTCCGGGGTCGTTTACTAAAAATTTTGACCGAAGTCAAACTTGGCCTTTAAGGCCAACCTTAAGGAACCAAGTGTTCCTATACCACTCCAAACCCCTCCAAATCCCGAACCACCCGTCCCCGCAAGTCATAAATCAGTAAAAGAAACTACGGGAAGTCTCATTTAGGGGCACAGGCTTTTAGAACACAAAACGACCGGTCGGGTCGTTACATTCTCCACCTCTTAAAC
The DNA here is from genome assembly GCA_005239495.1 of Nicotiana undulata. Classification (NCBI taxonomy): domain Eukaryota; kingdom Viridiplantae; phylum Streptophyta; class Magnoliopsida; order Solanales; family Solanaceae; genus Nicotiana; species Nicotiana undulata. The sequence continues at coordinate 18,138 of ML248851.1, forward strand.
AAACGTTCGTCCTCGAACGGGTCTAGAATCATACCTGGAGTGCTGAATAAGTGTGGATATCTACTTCGCATGTCCTCCTCGGACTCCCATGTTTCCTCCTCGACTGGTTGGCCCCTCCACTGGACCTTTACAGCGGAACCCTCTTGGACCTCAACTGGCGATCCTGCCTGTCAATAATAGCAACTGGATCCTCCTCGTAGACCCACCTCTCATCTAGCTGAATGGTTCTGAAATCTACCACGTGAGAGAATTTCCCCTGCCTTCCTTTAACCTTACGCGATCGCGGACCATTCCTCGCGATCACGGTGAACAAATTCCTACTGCACTAACACCAGAAAACCAGCATTTCTACTAAGTCCAAAAGTGCCCGTTAACCATCCGAAATCAATTCCGAGCCCCTCGGGACCCCAACCAAATATACCAACACATCCCATAACATCATTAGAACTTAGTTGCACTCTCGAAACACCAAAATTACATCGGATTCAAGCCTAAGAACTTTGAAATTTCTAAAATTCACCAATGATGCCGAAATTATCCAAATCAACTCCGATTCACCTGAAATTTTGCGGACAAGTCCAAAATGACATTACGAACCTGTTCCAACTATCAGAATTCCATTTCGACCCCGATAGCCTCTTTTCCACTACCGACCGGAAATCACCAAAATTAACTTTCGGCAATTCAAGCCTAATTCTACACCGGACATCACAAAATTGTTTTGAACATACTCTTATGTCCAAAATCACCTAACAAAGCTATTCGAACCATAAAATCCGCATTCCGAGGTTGTTTACTAATAAGTCAACTCTTAGTTGACTTTTCCCTCTTTAAGGCTATTTTAAAAGGCTAATTGACTGAATTCTCACTACAACCATTCGATTTCAAGCCTATCAACTCTAATACATCAATTACAGTATAACCAATTTATATCAAGTCAATAACAACAATTATACTGCAGGTCGTTACACTACCCTATTTTGCTGGGGTAATCTAGGCACTGAAAATTGTGAGTATATCCTTGTTCTTGCAGAAGTATTCAAATGATTTGCTTTCAAATTCTCCTCCATGTTCACTTTGAATGGTTGAGATAAGGTACCTCTTTTTTCTTTCTATCTTTTTACAGAAGATCTCAAAGTTCTTTAGAGCCTCATCTTTGTGAGTCAAAAATATTACCCATGTAAAATGTGAGTAGTCATCAACAATAACAAATGCATATCTTTTTCCTCATATACTAGCAGTTCTAATAGGTCCAAATAAATCCATACGCAACAACTGAAGATGTTTGGTTGTGGATACAACATCTTTGGGTTTGAAAGAAGTTCTGGTTTGCTTACCAAGTTGACATGCATCACACACATGATTTCCAAAAAAATTAAGCTTAGGAAGACGAATAACTAGTTCATGTCTAAAAAGTTTTTCAATCAAATGCATGATAGCATGACCAAGCTTCTTGTGCCAAAGCCAAGGATCATCAGATATGGATGGTAGACAGATATGACTATCCAGATTTTTTATGCAATCTGAGATGTAGACATTCCATACCTTTGTCACGACCCAAAATCTCAACCCGTCGTGATGGCGCCTAACACACATGCTAGGCAAGTCAGACATAACAATACAGAACTAGAATAACAAAATTTACAGAAACAGCGTAAGTGTGAAACCTCAAAATAATGAAATGGTGCCAATACATGATAAATCCCCTAGAAACTTTTAAATGCAGAGTCATGAGTTCTAATACGAAAAATACAAGTCTGAAATGACCAACAGCAATATTGTTCTGAAATAAAGACAATAGTACATAAGAAAAGAAATGCCAATACTGAGTGCGAGAATGAAGCTTTACCTTGTCTCTGCTTAGCAAGCAACTCGCTAATGATGACTGGTAGTGGCACCTAGATCTGCACAATTAAGTTAGAGTGTCGTATGAGTACAACTGACCCCATGTACTCAATAAGTAACAGTACTAACCTTGGGTTGAAATTAGTGATAAGCTCAGTAACAGCAGTCAAAAGGCCAATGACATAACACTAACAACTCAGAATGTAAAGAGAAACAATAGAAACAGGTAGCTCAAGGATTCCATGTTCAGCTTGTTCTCATTTCAAAATTTTAGGCATGCTTTCAAGTATAACAGTTTAGGCCAAACACAGATAAAGCATTTCATTTACAACTTGCATGAGTAAGGTGCATCTCTATGCCTAAATGTCAAGTATACATGTCAAATCAACAATATCATAGTGGATCCATCACAATATTTACACTTAGCACTGTAAGGGTGCCTGGCATAGCTGCTTATCATCTGTACGTATATAAAACACTTTGCATGCGCCCACTACAGGCATGTCAGACTCCAGAGGGGCGGATCCTGTCCAACCGATAATCATAATCGTTTAGCTCAATGGTGAGGCGTGGTGAATACATCGTCACAAAACAATAGCACTTATATCAATATGGGTCTGATGTATACGTCACCTCAAAATCGATACCAAACCGGCTATATGGACCAACTCAGTCATTTACAGTTTAAGTCTCAGATAACCACATCTTATAATACTCAATTTATCACGGTTGTACATAAAAGGAATCAACAACATGTGAGGAATCAAATACGAAATACCGAGACATTGATATCAAACATAGATGCATCGTGACTGAAAACATGTGTACAATAAGGCTAATAGCTCCGAAACGGCAAAAATAGCCATATCAAGTCTCAAGCAAATAGCACATAGCCTAGACACGATGTCCAACATGAATCACAGTTCAAATAATAAAACAAGTAGGGAAAATGTGTGGATAACAAGGTATGATAGCAAAACAAGACTGGTAATAGCCCAAAGGCCTCACAGAACCACCAACAAATTGGTGCACGTACACACACCCATCACCTAGCACGTACGACACCACAATCTTTCATATAATGCAGTTCTCAAGGTTAACTACCTTCCAATCCAAGTTTAGATGTGTTACTTACCTCAAGAAAGCCAATCAACTCTCAAAAATAGCTTTTTCCCTAAAATTCACCTCTGCACGGCTCAAATCTAACCAAAAATGACTTTATATCATCAAACAATGCAAGAGAAACCAATTGTGATTAATAAAGTTATGATCTTTACACAATTTCTCAAAAGTCAACCCCGGGCGCGCCCAGTCAAAACTCGAGTCTGAAGGTAGTTCTTGACTATCCATAATCCTACAAGTCTATGTATGCATTTTGTTTCTAATTCCAAGTCCAATTCGACTCTCAAACCCCAAATTTTCATTTTTTTCCAAAACGTAAGCAAAATCAACAAAAATATATTGATTCACATTAATTTGATGTTAAATCTAATATATGATCATGAAATATAGTTGAAAATTGATTAAAACCACTTATACAATGATTGTAGGTGAAAATCCCCCCTCCAAATCGCCTCCTATCGAGTCTAGGGTTCCAAAATAAGAAGAATGAAATGAGATTCTCGCTTTTCAACCCTTTTTCCAGTTGCAGATGTCGCAATTACGATACAGGGTTCGCAATTGTGAAGCAAGCCTCGCAAATGTGGCTACTGATAAACTAAGGTGATGTTGCAAATGCGACATTGGCTTCGCATTTGCGAAGCCTTTCCCCTTCACAAATGCGACATAATCATCGCAAATACGAACCTACCCTGCCCAGGTATCACTTCACAATTGCGATCCAGGTATGGCAAATACGACGCCAGAGGCCCTCTTCTATGATCGCAATTGTGATGATGGTGTTTGCAACTGCGACACCTGAGGCATCGGTACACCAACAACCTACAATTAGCTCCAAATCTTTTCGAAACACGTCCGAGACTCACCCGAGCTCTCGGGGATCCAATATAAACATCCACACAAGTTCAAAAATCATACGAACTTTCCTCCAGTATCAAAACACAAAAATAATATCTAGAATTACGAATCAGATATCTAAATACATGATTTTCAAAAGAAAACTCAAGAACCTCTAGAATTGTGACCAAGCGTCCAAATTCTATCAAACCAACTCCAAATGACACCAAATTTTGCACATCAGTAATAAATGACACAACAGACCTACTCCAACTCTCGGAACCAATATCTGAATCTGATTTCGATAAAGTCAACTCTCGGTCAAACTTTTTAACCTTCCAGCTTTCACGAAAAGCCATCAAATCAACCTGTGGGGCCTCCAAAATAACATGCGTACATACACTTAAGTCCAAAATCATCATATGAAGCTATTGGAATCATCAAAACTCCATTCTGGAGTCGTTTATACAAAAGTCAAACTCCCGTGAAGCCTTGCAACTTTAGCTTCCAACATTGGGACTAAGTATCTCAATTCATTCCGAACCATCTTCGGAACCAAAACAACCACTCCGAAAAGTCACATAACCATAAATGAACATAGAAGAAGTAATTAATAGGAGAACAGGACTACAATACACAAAACGACAAGCCGGATCGTTAAAATCTTTTTATCGGAAGAATGATTTTACCTGATTCATCTGCAATAGCACAATCAGTTTTCTTGTAGTAATATCATAGTTATTATTAAACGAAATTGTTCTGGTACCAACAATGTTTCCTTTTGAGTCATCACCAAACTTTACATTTCCTCCTTTGATTTTTGGTGACTTCTTTGAATAGAATTTATCACCCATCATGTGAGTGGAACACATATTATTTAGATACCACTGCCCTTATCGACTCATCTTGTAGTGTTTCTGCAAATAAAAATTATTACCTTCTTTTAGGTACCCATTCTTAGGCTTTCAGATCCATCTGGAAATATTTGAGTTACAAAATCTACAAAAGTAATACTTATGACCAATTTTATTACAATAATGACAAACAGTGATAGATTTTTCATTGGATCCACTAGTGGTGTCGTTGCTAGTAGTTTCATTGCCAACATACCTTTTTCCATTTGACTTACAAGTTACTTGGTTGGACCTGACGGAAATGTGACTGGTGGATTTGTGCATGTCATTAAATTGCAATTGCAATTCCCGAACTTCCTCTTGAAGAACATCTCCTTTGATTTCACAAACTTTAAGTTTAAGTTCCTAGTCTTTCTTTTCCCTATGTAGCCTTTTTAATTCATTTCACATTCTTTGAGACTCTTTTAGGGTAAGATCAAGAATATCCTGTAATTCATTATATTTTTCACAGTTGTAAGGTATTACCTCCCCTGTTTCACCGCGTGCCATGAAGTAATTTTCAGTATCTTCCTTGTTGTCATTGTTTGTTTGTATAATTTTCCAATATAGTCACAAAACACATATTTGCTATTTCTTCATGTTCTGAGTTATCTTCATCACTCCAACTTCTGAAGGATTTGTTTTTGTTTAAACCTCTAGAGACTTGTCTCTTGAGATCCGGACATTCATCTTGAACATGGTCATACTTTCCACATTCAAAATATTTTTCATCATTTTCGTCTTGATCATTGTACTGTCTGGTTCTTCTAGATGACATTCTTCCTCTTTTTTTTGTTTCTATATCTTCTCATCAATCCATTCATGTTTTTCGAGACCATGGAAATTTCTTCTTCTAGTGTCACTGCATCATCATCATCATAATTGTCATTCTCAAATCCTTGGTGTGGTTTCGAAAGCAACAATTTTCTTTTTTTCTTCCTGACCACATTTTTTGAGATGTGTTTTCTCAAAAGCTATAAGGTATCCATGCAGTTCATCATATGGAAGTTTATCCAAGTCTTGAGATTCGAGTACAACTACTTTTGTCTGCCATGTAGTAGGCAATTTGCTTAGAATTTTTTTAAATTTTTCACCACTCAAGTATGGTCTACCAAAAGCTCTCAAATCCCCAATGATTTTGCTGAATCGTGCAAATATTTCTTCAGTGGATTCACCCTCTTTAATCTTAAAGAGTTCATAATCATGAATCAACAGATTTATCCTCATTTCTTTTACTTTGCTTGTTTCTTCATAGGTAACTTTTAGTTTATCTCACATTTCGTTGGTTGCATTACAGCTTGAGATGTGATGACCCAAGGGGTCATTTATGAATTTAGACTTCGTTCTAGGTTTATTAGCCATAAAAAGATTGATTTTAACTACCTCAATTTGTGTGCGCAGTCCGGGCGTGAAACCGGAAAGATTTTATGTTAAAATATAGGAAACAATAATTTTTAGAATTATAAAATTTGGTTTTAGTTGACTTGAGTCAACATTTTGAGTAAACGGACTCAAATCTGTGTTCCGATGATCCCGAAAGGTCCGCAGTAAAATATGGGACCCGGGCGTATGCCCGAAAATGAATTCCGAGGTCCCAAGCTTTAGAAATCAATTTTTGAAAGAAATTGTTTTGCTGAAATATTTATGAAATAATGAAAAGAATTAATGTTTGAAGTCATTGGTATCGGGCCCGTATTTTGGTTCCGGAGGCCGGTACAGATTTGTTATGATATTCAGTCCTTGCCTGTGAAATTTGGTGAAATACGGAGTTCGTTTGACGTGATTCGAACATCCGGTTGAAAAGTTATGAACTATAAATGTTCTTGAGGAAAATAATGAGTTTTGAGGTTTAATTCGTTGTTTTACATGTTATTTTCATGATTTGATCGAAGGATCAAGTCCATATTATGCTTTTAGACTTGTGTGCATGTTTGATTTAGAGCCCCGAGGGCTCGGGTGAGTTTCAAATAGGTTTGGGTTGTGTTGCGCTCGTTCTTTCTTATGCTTCGACGTTGTTTCTTCAAGCATAAATGATATCATATTGAACAAACGAGCTCCGATTTATGTTTTGAATGAAGTATTAGATACGTATCGTAATTACGGACCCGTAGCAAAAAAGAATCATCGAATTTGGACATCGTATGATGATTTTATGGCCATTTTACCAAGGTTGCCCAGATTTTTTCAGGTTAATTACGAATTTGCCCCTCACGACGTATTAAAAAACCTGCATTATTTGCAACTCTTAAAACCTAAATATCGCCTTCATTATAAGGTCAAATTGAGTGATTCAAAAGCCTAAATTCATTAGAATTTCACAAGGAATCCATTCGACATATGAAAATCGAGTTTAGGGATCGTTTGGCACGAGAAACAAGACGGAATAGCTGGCAGAAAAATAAATACAAAACGGATAGACTTCTTCTTCTTCAAATTTTCGAACCCCACAGCCCTAGGAACAAATATCTTCACCAAATATTATCCACAAGTCATAGGTAATCAATTCTAAACTTTACTCCTTCAATTACCCATTGTTTTTCATCACTTTTAAATCAAAAGCTAAGAATTTGCATAGTAAAAATTGAGGGTTTGGGTAGAATTAGGGAATTTTATAAAAATCGAATCTTTACCTCGAATTAAGGTCGGAATTCGAAATTAATTGTATATTTGGGTTCGTGGGTGAATGGATAAACGTAATTTGGTCCGAACCCCGAGTTTAGACCAAGCAGGCCCGGGGTCGGGTTTTCATTTTTTTTTTTTTTGAGAAAACTTAGGAAAAATTATATTTTTCAATAAGTTAGTTCCTTTTGGCATTAGTTAATGATATTAAGTTAATTTTGATTAGATTCGGGCAATTTAGAGGTGAATTCAAAAGGAAAAGCAATAATTGAGTTATGAGTGGCCTGCGGAATTGAGGTAAGTGTTTGGCCTAACTTTAGCTTTGAGGGAATAGGACTCCCCACTTGTTTGCTACGTGAATTGCATGGGTGTGGTGTATAGGTG
>ML248852.1:455-23033 GCA_005239495.1 Nicotiana undulata
TTCTTGTTCGGGTAATTCTTTGGTCCAGATGCCTGCTTTCTTTTCTTTTTATTTCCCGGTGCTTCCTCAACTATGTTAGCTCCCATTATTTCCGAGTAGCCACGTGACTTCTTTTCAGCATTTTTGTTGTCTTCTTCTATCCTTAGACGAACAATTAGATCCTCAAGTGTCATCTCTTTGCGCTTGTGCTTCAAGTAGTTATTAAAGTCCTTCCATAAAGGAGGTAACTTTTCAATGAAGGCAACAACTTGAAACGTCTCGTTTATGACCATACCTTCAATAACAAATTTATAATTAATAACACTATTAATATTATTAATAAAATTATTGACTCGGGTCACCTTCAGCAAGGAGGTCATGCACGATGACTTGTAATTCTTGGACTTGAGTGATGACCGACCTAGTGTCAATCATCTTAAACTCCAAAAATTTTGCAACAACGAATTTTTTTAAGTCCAGCATCCTCGGTCTTGTACGTTTTCTCAAGAGCGTTCCATAACTCTTTTGAAGTTTCCATGACACTATAAACATTATACAAGCCATCCTCCAAACAACTTAAAATGTAATTTCTGCATAGGAAATCAGAGTGTTTCCATGCTTCAATTACCACAAATCGTTCAGCCTCAGGAGTATCTTCACCCACGACTGGAACATCCTCCTTGATGTATCGTTGCAGGCTTAGTGTAGTTAGATAGAATAGCATCTTCATCTGCCAACGTTTGAAGTCAGTACCGGAAAATTTCCCGGGTTTTTCTGCCGGTGCCATTGTATGTGCTGGTCTTGACGAAGCAGCAGCACTCGATGAAGCACCCGTTACAGCAGCATTTCCATTAGTTTGGTTTTCATTCGTCATGTTTCTGTAGAGTTGAAAACAAACAGAACTTTGTTAAATCAGTGAAGTTTTGATATCTTCAAACTGAATACCAAACCAAACATACAACACGTAACAATGGTGAAGTTTTTATATACTTCAAACCCGTACGTATATTATTCCGGTAAAGTTTTGATATACTTTAAACCGGACAGAACAGATATTGGAGTAGAAAGCACAAAGGCTTTAGTCTCCAAAACAGTATACAAGATATAGATAATAGTTCAATAAAAGTTTCAACACAGAAACGTTAAATTATATAAAATTCCTTAAGCTTATAATTAATTAAATAAATTTTGTCCAAAAATAATCTTATCGATCGATTGACAAATCCGAAGCCGAAGCCGAAGCCGAAGCCGAGCCGAGCGACGACGACGGCGCGAGAGTTCATTCTCTTCAACTCCTTTTAAGAGCTATAAGAAGTGATCCTATATTTATACTCACAAGTGTAGTTGTCTTTCACCAATGTGGTACAAAGTTCATGACAAAAGCTCACTTGATTCAAATTTTTCATTTCCCTCCATTTTATTTTCCACCATTTCCCAATTCACACTCTTATTCTTTAAAGCTCAATGCTTAAAGTCCAACATAAACTGCACTAGGCAAATCCGGTGCGACGAGCTCTGACTGAGAAGACGGCTGGTGAGTCCCAATCAACTCAGCCAGCCCTCGCGGGCTACAGCTTGTAAACTTTAAAGTAGCGATTTGTAATAACACTTTTTACATTGTAAAATACTAGAATTAAAATATTTTAAAAAAAAGTAAATAATCGATTTCGAAATTAAGTTAGGATTAAGAAGTCTTATAGCTAACAGAGAGCTGATAATAATAAATAATCTACACTTTCTTTAAAAAAAAAAAAAAAAAAAAATAGGACCAGTAGTTACAATTACTTGGTAAGAGGGGGTAATAGGACCAAACGAATAAGTTCATACAAATAGGACAGAGAGTCCCTTGGCATTATAAAAAGATAGATTTAACTATAGCTTTTCCTTGCAAATAACTTGTAGGAAATCAACAATTTTCTATACTCTTTTATTGTAGTGAAAAATGAAGAGAAAAAAGAAGGTAAGCAATGGGTGATAATGGTAACTTCTTGACAATAATTGCATTTTGGGTGAACTACTGTATCAATTTCTATCTTTCAACTGTAATTAATAAAACATCATGCCACTCCTTTTTGAGGTTCTTATTCGATGTCCGGATACTTATGATATTGTAATCCGATTAATTCAAATTTATAACAAATAATTCTCCCATGTCAGAGGAAAAAATATCCCATAATAACGGTGATCTTATACTTAGGGCTTGAATCGGAGAGTTTCGATTAAAGGTAAACGAATACTTATTATTCCATCACAACCGTTCATATCAAGCAATTTATTGGTGGCGTGCATTTACCCTTTTTCACTTTGACTATTTTAATACAACCACCAAAAGTTTGGTAGCTTGCAAAAGGGATATAATTAAAAAACAATAACAGTGAAAAGGGAAAATAATATAATAATAATAATAATAGCAGCATGGGAACAAACATTATTGTGATAGCATGGAAACAATGGGTAATTGTCTTGTTATGATATATGACCTTGGCTTCACCATTCATATTTCACACAGAAAAAGAGGTGCCATTCACCTCCATCTAATCAATCCTACAGTAATATTTGGTAGACATGGAAAAATTAATAATATAATCCTTACTTCAAAGCTGCAAATATTTAAAAAATACAATATAATTTCCTCCAAGAAGGGGAGCCTTGGCGTAACTGATAAAATTACTGTCATATGATCAGGAGCTCACGGGTTCGAGTCGTGAAAACAGTCTTTTGCAGAAATGCAGGGTAGGGTCAGGCTGCCTACGATAGACCATTATGGTTTGGCCCTTCCTCGTACCCGCGCATAGCGAAAACTTAGTGCATCATAATCTCCTCCAATTATATTATATGTCTTTCAAAATCGTTACACGTCTTTAATAATAACTTAGTTATAAATTGGCGTGGCACATATTTAGAGGTAGAGACTACTCCGGGTTCATCCTACTTCTCATCTAAGGTTAAATAAAATTAAATTAGTGCTAAAATAAAATTATTGTGATTTCCTTTCTTTTTTCTGCGAATTTTAATTTGTCTAATTAATTATTTATCTCATATTAAAATATAACTAACTTCTTGAAATAATATATAAGGGTAGATTTAAGTTGTAAATTTAAAAACATCGCCAGAAACATTTTATTGTTTTTTAAAGAGTCGGAATATACTATACACTGTATCCATCTCAAAGAAGATGATTGTATATGGAGAATGAAAGTTAATATTATATTTTTCTGTGAATTAATTCCCATAATGTTTACATTCGAAAATTATAATTGCAAAAGTGTTTTAAGTTTTTTTTTTTTTAATAATTAGTATTTTAAATAGCTGATTTTTTTTTATCATTTATCAAGCAACAAGAAAACCTAGAGGTTAAGTAGGCCTCCCTAGGATTAGCCTTTTCATAGGTGAAATCTTCAAAGGTGAAGATTTGACGTCGATATTTTATGATTTTCAAATGTCATTTTCTTAAAATAAAATAAAAAAATCATTGCTAGAGATTTTGGTGTTTGGCTCTATTCAAACAATTTATCTTGTCTTCATCTAAAACCTTCCATCCTTCTCGCATTTCCTCTCCATCCCTCTCAATTCCAAAAAATGTAACATCGTGTCAATCAAAGTAGAATAAAAAAGACATAAAAATAACTCATCCAATAATGATATAAAAAGACTACAAAGATTCAATGAATTTAATTTTAGAAGAAAAAAAATACTTATTAATCCTATAAATTTTTAAAAAAAATTAATATATTGAAAGAAACATAAAAACATTAAATCACATTTCTTAATTATTTAAAAATTGTAATCCTACTTGTTATTGTCATTTAGTGGTCAAATGGATAAGAGTCATCCTAGTTGTTCTACGTTTAGACTAAACATATGCAATCTTATAAAAATAGGTAAATTTCATTTTGTACTTGCAAAAGTACAGTAGTAATTAAGAGGATCATGAAAAACTCGACTAATTAACGATATAGGACACAATAGTATTAACGTGAAAAAATGACGTTTATAAGCTTTCTTTTTCAAAAGCATGCACTGCAAGAAGTTAGTGTAGCATTTAACTAATGATTGTTGTAAAATTAACTACAAGAAGATAGTGTAGCACTACAAAGGCGTTTGGACATAAGAATCGTAAAATTTAAAATAATGGTGAAAAAAATGGTATTTGAAATTTAGAGTTGTGTTTGGACATAAAATTTAGTTTGAGTTGGTTTCGAAGTTTTGTGAATGATTTGAGTAAAAAATTTGAAAAACTACTTTTTGGAATTTTTTAAATTTTCGAAAATTTTCAGAATGCATCTTGAAGTGAAAATTCGGAGTTTTATGAACAAATGCTGATTTCGAAAAAAAAGTTAAATTTTTTTGGAGAAAAGGAAAAAAAAATCATGTCCAAACGGGTAAGTGTCTAGAAATTTTTACCCGGAAATGTCACTCTTGTTATAAATAGAATTCTATTTAGAGCGAATGTCTATCTTTTAGAGAGTTTTACTTTGTGGCTAAGTTATTTTTCCATATAAATAGAGGGGTCTTACCCCATTGTAAATCATCCCAAAATTCAATAAGAATTTTCTCTCTCTTTCTCTGCAATATTGTTCTTGTTCTTTTATTGTTTCATAACACGTTATCAGCACGAGACTCTACCGCCTCAAGAAGCTCTTTGAGAAGATTAAGGTATAACTTTTCTCCTCTTTTTAATGACTGACATTATGAAAAGAAAATTCGTTGCCCTTGAAATTTCGGGCAAGAACTATATGACATGGGTGTTGGATGCTGAAATCCATTAAGATGCAATAGGTCTTGGAGACGTCATTAAAGATAAAAATAAAGCATCTACCCAAGATTGTGCTAAGGCCTTGATTTTCTTGCGCCATCACCTTAATGAAGGGTTGAAAATAAAATATCTCACAGTTAAAGATCCACTTGTTTTGTGAAATGGCTTAAAGGAAAGATATGACAACTTAAAGTTGTTCACTCTTTCACAAGCACGATATGATTGGGCTCATCTGAGACTCCAAGACTTTAAGTTTGTTTCTGAATATAATTCTGCAATGTTCAGAATTACTTCTAAATTAAAACTCTGTGGGGATATTATCACCGACTATGATATGCTTGAAAAACCGTTCACAACGTTTCATGCCTCCAATATGGTCTTGCAATAGCAATACTGAGAGAAAGGTTTCAAAAAGTACTCTGAGTTGATTTCTCTTCTCCTTGTGGCTGAACGAAATAACAACTTGCTCATGAGAAATCACGAAAATCGATCCACCGGGTCTACACCATTGCCTGAAGTGGATGAGGTGTATTCCCATTATGCTAAGTGTGGGAAAGGTCGTGGCCCTATTAATGGGCGTGGTTGTGGCCGTTGTAACGACTCGGCCGGTCGTTCCGTGAGATTAGCCATGATCCCCCTGTTTCAGCTTTGTCATGTGTTAATTAACCTAATTATGATGTATTGGGTCGGTTGGTTCGAGTTCGGAGTGAACCTGGTGAGCATTGAGACACTTAGTCTCCTAAATGAGCTTAATAGTTGTAAAAGTCAACCGGGAATTGACTTATAGGTGAACGACCTCGGAATGTTGATTTTATGGCTCGAATAGCTTCGTTAGGTGATTTGGGATTTAGGAGTGTGTTCGAAATGTGGTTTTTATGCCCGGGTTAGAATTATGCTTGAATTGGCGAAAGTGAGTTTTTGACAATTTCCGGTTGGATGTGAAAAATTAGCTATCAGGATCGGAATGGAATTTCGGAAGTGGGAACATGTTAGTAGTGTCATTTTGGACGTGTGTGCAAATTTTCAGGTCATTCAGACGTGTTTTGGTTAGTTTCGGCATCGTAGATGGTTTTCGGAAGTTTGAATATTCTTAGGCTTGAATCATGAGTTGAATCGACGTTTCGATGTTATTTTGGGTGTTGCGAGGATACGACTAAGTTAGGGTGATCATTTATGACTTGTTTATGATTTTGGTTGGGGTCCCGAGGGGCTCGGGTTTATAGCCATCGGGGAGTTTGAAGTTGGAACAATGCAGCAGAAATGCTGTTGGTGATGCCCTTTTGGTGTGGGAGCACCTGCGGAAGGGAAGCGCAGGTGCGATGGCCACAAGTGCGGAAAAAGGGGCGCAAGTACGGATTTTGGCTAGGCTGGAGGAGAGCCGCAGGTGCGAGATTTTGGCCGCACCTGCGGAGTCGCAGGTGCAGAGGCTTCATCGCAAGTGCGAGATTTGGTCATGTAAGTGAAACGCGCAGGCGAGTGCGACAAAATGGACCGCGGGTGCGGTCATCGTTGGGCGGAACATATAAATAGGACACTTAACAATTTTTAGGTCATTCTTCCACCAATTTTGCACGGGTTTTAAAGCTTTTGAAGGGTTTTTGAAGAGGAACTCAGGAGAACTTCGTGGAGGTAAGATTTGTGAACTTAAAACTCGTTTCTATGTGATTTTTGGACTGATTAAGGGTGAAATTCCTGAAAATTAGTGCCTAAATTGGGGGTTTAGGGCTTGAGAATTTAGAGACTTTAATTGAGAAATTGAAGGACCAATTGTAACTGGATTTTGATGTATTTTATATGGGTATACTCGTGGGAAGATAATGATTCTAGTTTTGTGATTTTTATTGAATTCCGAGACGTGGGCTCGCGGGTCGGGTTTGGGCCAATTTCGGGATTTGTGCTTAATTTTGATAATTTTCGAATGAGTTTCGGGATTTGTCTCCCTAGGATATATTGATGATAATGATCTGGTTTTGGTTAGATTTGGAGCGATCGGAAGACGATTCGAGGGGCAAGAGCATCGCGGAGTAGTTTTCGGGCTGGTTTGAGGTAAGTAATGACTGTAAATCTTGTCCTGAGGGTATGAAACCCCCAAACTTAGTATTTCTCACTATTTTGGTATGACGCACATGCTAGATGACGAGCGTGTGGCATGCACTGATAAGGGATCCGTACTTGGTCCTTCCCGGGGCAATTATTGAGTTGCGTAATTACTTTGAAATCATATGATAAATTGTGTTTTTAGACTATTTCTATATTTGGGTTGAACGCCATGTTTGGGGCCTTGTGCCGATCTGTTTAGACCCCTTGGGCCTATTTATGATATTCTTCACTATATTGATTCATGATTTACACTCAGCCATATCATGTTTAATTGTTTTCGAAACTCAGACTGGTTTACACTATTGTTGTGATATAAATATTGTTTTCGGTCGAGTACCCCGTTTGTTGATAACCCAAGTGGCATTTTGATAGTTTCTACTGAGTGAGGCTGATGGCCAATGTTGTGAGGATATTATGGGATCGGGCTGCACGCCGCAGTATGTTACATTGTTTATGATATGTGAGAGGCCGAGAGCCGAGTGATTTATGCCACGAGATGGCTTGATATTAGCGTTTGGGCTGTAGAAGCCCCTCCGGAGTCTGTACACCCCTAGTGAGCGCAGGTACCTACTAAGTGCGAGTGCCAAGTGCCGAGTGATGAGAGATTGGGAAGCATGAGTGACTGTGAGGTAGCCCGAGGGGCTGATATTGAGTGATTGTGAGGCATGCTGAGTGATTGAGGCTGAGCGGTTACACGCCGAGAGGCAGCTTATGACACCTGTTTTCATTTGAAAGAAACCGATTATGAATTTTGACTCTTTCACTCAGACTAAACTATTTTGACTTCTATGGTAACTGTGGAGAATGTACATTTTCAAGGATATTTTCTGAACGCGAATTGTAAATGCTTCAAAGTATTTTACCTGTGTTTTATGGAAGTAAGGCTTAAGTTACCGTGCATTCATGACTGCTTTTACTTGTTTCATAGCCTTAGACATTATTTACTTTCATTACTACCGAGTTGACGTACTCACATTACTTCATGCACCCCTGTGTGCAGATAGAGGTGTTGGTTCCGAGAGCTAGCTTCCTCTTTTTTCTCTTGGAGCCGTAGTTTCTTAGGTAGCTGTTTGGCGTCCACAACTTTCTCTTGTCCCTTTCTTATTTTGTATTTGCTTCTTGTTCCTAGACTGGATGTAGTACGAGAGTAGAGTTTATCTTGTATTATTACTAGATGCTCATGACGGGTTGACTCCAGGTTTTGGGGCAGTATCTAGACTATTTATTTCGTTCTGTTTGTTTAAAATTGTGAAATCTAAATAACTTTATGAAATATTGGAACAATTCTAAAATTTATGAAAGTTTATGTTAATGTGCAATTGTTTGGCTAGCCTAGTTCTATGATAGGCGCCATCAAGGTCGGCTTAGGATTTGGGGTCGTGACATCCGCGGATAAGAAAAAAAAAATTCTGATGTTTATGACCCCCCAAAGAAAAATAACCACCAAAAGTGGAAAGGGAAAGATGAGAAGCCAAAGGTAAATGATTCAGAAATTGAATGTTATCGTTGCAGTGGAAAAGGGCATTGGGCAAATATTTGTCGTGTACCAAGACATTTGGTTGAGCTTTATCAAGCATCTCTAAAGAATAAAGACCCTGAAGCTAATTTTGTCTATGACAATGAATTTGACATCACCCACTTAGACATGGCAGACTTTTTTGAGTGCCCGGATGAAAAAATAGACCACTTGATCGGTGATGAATATATAGTTAAAGAAGATTGAGTAGTTTGATGTTATTTTTTTTACTTATTCGTATTAGTTAGTGAATACATATCATATAATTATCGTAGTTTACATGAATAGTAGTTTTAATTAGTATGTCGAATTAGTATAATATGTCATTGAATAAAGTTTGAGAATGGTCAAAATTCATAATCAGTATCAGTTGTTTATGTTAGAAGTTGAAAACTTTGCAAACGAAAAAAAGAAATTACAACGAAAACTTTGCTGACGAAAAAGGAATAAAACTACAAACGAAAACTTTGCAAACGTGTCTTACAGACTGGCGTGAAACTATTTGCAAAAGCATTTCAATAAGTTAGGATTGATTTTTAATCAACGGACACTATTCGAATTTTTTATTAAAATGTAATATTTGTTCCTAATTAAGTTGTTCAATCAAAGATTGTGTCTTACGGAATATTATCATCACATTTATTGAATAAGTCATTATTGGGTTATTGACTTCACTTTGTTTCTTTTCTTTTATCTCTGAAAATACTAATATTTATTCATATATTTTTTGATGTATGTCAACCCATGGAAAGCAAATATAGATATTTCACAAGGTAAACTTGGATCAAAGTTCAATTGTAAAAATATTTGTTTAGTTGATTCATGTACGACATATATAATATTCAAAGAGAAGAAATATTTTTCTCATTTAAGTATGTGTTAGACGGATGTTACTATAATTTCTGGTAATAGTAAATTAATTGAAGGCTCTTGAAGAGCTACTATAACTCTGCCTAAGGGAACAATACTTATCATAGAGAATGCAATGTTCTCCTCCAAGCCCAAGAAGAACTTGTTGAGTTTTAAAGATATTCGCCGAAATGAATATCATATTGAGACAATAGATTGAATATCTCATCATTACCAAGAATGTCTCTGGCCAAAAGAGGGTTAATGAGAAGTTCTCATCTTTATCTTGTGGCATGCATTGGACAAGAATTGGTGCAATTGAGGTATATTCTACCGTAAATCAAAAGTTACTGATTCCAATACTTTTGTACTTTGACATGATCGATTGGGATACCCTAGATCAATTATGACGAGACGAATTATAGAAAACTCAAATGGGAATCCATTAAAGAATTTAAAGATTCTCTTAAATAATGAATTCTCTTGCACTTCTTGTTATCAAGGCAAGTTAATTATTAGACCATCAAATTAAGTCTATTAGACTTGATAATGTTGTTGACTTTTTTCATCCCAAACATTTAAGGATTATTGCTTATCAATTGAGATAAAAGTGGAACATCCGGTAGCTCATGTTCACACTCAAAATGGCCTTGCAGAGTCTTTAATTAAACGTCTGCAATTGATAGCAAGATCGTTACTCATGAATAGACATTATTTTAGTTAAGATTTTAACGAGGTACATTATTTGTTGAATAGACACTTAAGAGGGAGTGTTATAAATAGAATTCTATTTAGAGTGAATGTCTATTTTTTAGAGAGTTTTACTTTGCGGCTAAGTCATCCCGAAATTCAATAAGGATTTTGTCTCTCTCTTTCTCTGTAATATTGTTGTTCTTTTATTATTTCATAACAACCCTGTATTTGTTTTTTTTTTACAGATTCCCATTGGTAATAAAAGTTTTTATTTAGCAACAAAAAAAAAACAGTGTAACCTACTGTATATTATGCCCTACTTGGCTGCTGCCATATCAATGATTGGTCTATTGATGTTTATTAAAACTGGTAGAAAGTATATCAATATTTTCTTATGTTCTAGTTTAGTCAAATTTGCTTTTAAGTTGAGAATTTTTCTTATTTTTTATTTTTGGATGGTGGGTAGGGGCAAGTTAAGAAGTTATGTTTTTCTAACTTCTACCACTCAACTTTCTGGCATCACCAACAATATTTAAACAATTCTAATTACCCTTAAAAAGATGTCTTTATTAAAAAACAAAAACAATGGAGGAAGCTTCAAAAAATAGTAAAAGTTATAGGGCAAGAATGGTTTCTTTTCTTTTAAAATTTTTGAGCTACATTACCATAGTTTTAAATGACTACAAATATATTCTAACTTCTCCCTAGAGCTAATCACATTCCTTTTATAGATAAATTTATGTATTCTTTTTTATTAATTACTCCTTACATGGATTTTTTTTTACAAAAGTCGAGTTGATCATGTTTTTTAAGTTACAAACATCAAGTTTGTTATCCCCATTTTTTACGGTTTTAGTTGAAAGTTAAGAGAGAGACTTGGACAAAATCCGAATAGCATTGGTAAGTCCCACGTTGAGGGGTAAAACGTTCTCTAACAGAAACGACTTTATATCTAGAGTTTGAATCCGAAAACTGTGATTAAAGATTCAAATCTCAAGGGGGCCAAAAATTTACCAAAATACCAAAATTATTTACCTTAGCATATTCTTTTGCCAATATCACTTGAAAAGTTCGACGACTTTAATTACTTTTGATCCCATACACCATTAATTTTTGGGATTGCAGCTAAGTATGTCATTAGGAAGTTATTTAATTGTTGCATTCAATTGGTCAAAATTGGAAAATAAAGTCAATTTTGTAGTCCTCGACAAGAAGTGAAGATAAATACTTTATGACTTTTATCTACCTTATTTGAAATTTGAAATTGACAAATAAAGGTACCAGAACAGGATTGTACCTTTAAGGCACAATATTAACTTTACTTCAAAGGAAAATTAAATTGGTATTTGTTGCATATATAACTGATAAATGCATGGAGGAACTAATGAATAAATTAGATTCATAACCGAATTAGAGAGATAAATTTGACCCAACAACTTCGGGTAGAAATACTGTTTTAAATTGCGTATAATAGATCTATATTCAGTCTTTCCCTCGGACCTCGGACAAAGCGGAAGTTTCCTACGTCAGACTGCTTATTTTTTAAAAATTATTTTAGAAGATATCACTAAAACTTTAAAATGAACATAATTTATATAAATAGATTAAGATTGATTAAACATCTTTATTTACTGCGTACTTTTTCAAAATAATCAAAACATATAAAGTATACTGGAACTGCACTATATTATACTGGAGTTCTAACAAAGTATACCGGTTCAGTATATTATGCTGGAAGTTAATACGCAGGTGCTCGAATCTCCAGTATATTATGCTGGAACTTTCCGCGTGTTGAAGTTCTAACATAATATGCTCGAAATTCGTACACAGATGCATCAAACTCCAGTATATTATATTGGACCGGTATTTATTGCGGCAAAATAATGACTATTTCTTAATGACTTGACAAAAACTGACTATTTTTGGATCATCAATCCGACAACTGACTAGCCCGTGCCGTGCTATATTCCTAAGCCCAAACCAGAAATTTGGCTGGAACTAACCAAAAAATCAACAAACTAAACATCTTTTATTTAAAAACCAAACACGTGCTGCTGCCAAATAATTTTCCCAAATAAATTCAGGCTTCAAGTCATGGCAAAACAATATTATAGGTAATAAATAAATAATAATAAAATAAAAAGAAATAGTGCCAGTCAAGTGACGTGGCGTCAAAACTTAGCACGTAGGTCCCACTAACCCCACTACACTCTATACCACCCGCGCAGATAGGGAAATAGCGAGTCCTCCGTATCTCTCCCCCTGTGTCACGTTTTTGTCCTTATTTTCCCCTATTTTCAAAACTTTTGCATTTCAAAATCTCTCTCTCTTTCACACACACACGCACACACGCAGTTTCTCTGCACCCAAAAATAAAACTCATAGCTTAGCTAGAATGATAAGTCCCTCATTAATGTCCACCTCTCTCCCTCTCTCTCTGTCACTGTTTCTCTCTCTATACGTATTTACTCTCTCCCTTCCTTTCTCTCTCTACAATGTGATCCGTTAATCACAGTTTCTCTCTCTCTTACACACACACACTCTCTGCGTTTTGCCAATGTCTTTTCAAAAATGATGAAGCTGTGAAGAAGAAGAATCTAGAAAGCTTGAGCTAGGGTTTTTAATTCCTTTTTTTTTGTTGAGTTTTTGAAATGGAGCTGGTGGTTATTTTCGAGGTTGTCGTTCGCTTTTTTCCGAGATTTACGATCTAATAAATTTTTTTCCCTCTCTCCTCTTTTCAAAATCCTTTTAGCTTTTTTTTTTTCTCTTTTTTTTTGTTTTTACTTTTTGTTCACTTGCTGTCTCCCGAGCTGGATTTTTTTTTTTTGAAAAACAATGGAGAAAAGTCGTCACAGAAAGTCCAGAAGTGCTTCGGGAATTATGGAAGGTAAATTTTCTCTGAGTTAACTTTTGCTAGAATTACTAGTAATTTGCTTTTGATGAGCTAAATTTTGTGGATGAATAGAAAAGTAAATATTTACAGTGAATAAATTGTTTTCCTAAAATGCGTCTTTGGATTCGGAGAATTGGATGAAATCTGGTTGCCTGTTTTTCCAAACTAACAAAAGCTGAAAAAACGGGAAGATGATTTATGGAATTTATTGCTTATTTATTTACCCTTACATTTTGATAATTTAGCTGTTGTAAACTTTCTCTAAATCTTCCTTTGTGTATTTGAGCGGCAGAAGTTTAAATGATCTCTCCATTTTTTTCTGATGATAATTTATTAATTTTGATTTTCGTCGTCTTATGTATGCCATTTTTAATAGTATTTAATTTGGCAAGCAAACACCGATTATGTGGCATAATTGACTCTTTTTTTATTAAATTCTCTTTCAAATTTACTTCGTATCCTTTTTCTAGTGAGCTCGGTAGATATTTTTATTTCAAAATTTTCTATTTCTAAAGATGAAATGATACATTTAATGTTTTTTTCTTTTCAATTGTCTTCTTCTTCGATGTCGTATTTTGTCTCGATAATTGCTTTTCTCCTTGTTATGTACATACCCATGAGGTATGGCTTTGGTTTTTACTTTTTAAAATATTTTTGGCTTCCAAATTACTCTTTTCCAGTTTTTACTTTAATTGAAGTAAGATGTTTTCCATGAATGATTAGGCCCCTTTATGTAGTGGCAACACCATCATTTTGTTTTTGTTCTAACTTTTTTTTAATCATTATGTTAAGCGATGGGTTGATTCAGTCATAGCTATTCTGCTTAACCCTATTGTAATTTACTCTCTTCCTTGATGTTCACTAACATAAATTCCTGAAAGATTTAAGTTTCATAACAGTGTAAAGTTTTTTTTTACTCTATTAGTTATTTTTACCTATAATAGCAGGTTAGTTACAATTTTTACTAGTACCGATTAATTACAAGAGATTTACACGTAATTACCTTATATGTTACGTGTAATATATTTTATATGCCGTCAGTACACAAAACCTAAACCCATTCTTGAATGGTGCTGATGGTTTGCTTTTGTCTGTTTATTCTTCCGTAGCTATCAGAGCATGTTAGAAATTTTACTGTTTCTTTTAATACTCAGCTTGAAGTTTAATCTGAGTTGCAGCTACCTCTCTTTAATTGATGATATGCAAAGCGCGTACTGACATTGTTACTTAATCCCATGTCCAGGAAGTAGACTAGCTCAGAAACAGATTGCTACACCAAAAGTGGCTGTAAATTCTCGTTCCTACTGTGATGGAACTGCTAGGGGAGATATGGTCAGCCAATGTGTATAGATATCAGCCTTTTTGTGGGATATCTCATGGTTAATTAGTTCTTAAATAAATTAATAGTTGTAGTGACATACATTAATATTTTCTACCTGTAGATTATGCTTGATTTAGAGAAGAGCTCTTCCAAACGAGTTACTGGGACACCAATTAAGAAGTTGCTTGCAGAAGAAATGGCAAAAGAAGAAGTCGAATCAAAGAGAAGGCCGCCCAGCATTGTTGCCAGATTAATGGGTCTTGAAGGGATGCCATCTACGCAGCATATTGGCAGACAACAAAGAAGGTTATCAGACAACTGCCAACATAGAAATGAACAGGTAGATCCCAGGAGGAGGAGGCAGCTATTCGATGAACAATCTAGTAAAAGAAGCTCCATGGAGCATCAAGAATTCAAGGATGTGTATGAGGATTTGGAAGCATCGCATGTTGCCAACCGTCGTCATTCATCAAGATGGACTGAAACCGGTAGATTTGCTACTCCTGATATGGCACTTATACAGCAGAAATTTATGGATGCAAAACGTCTTTCAACTGATGAAAGGTTTCAGAACTCAAAAGAATTTGATGACACTCTTGAGGCGCTTGAATCAAATAAGGAATTATTGATAAAGTATCTTCAGGGACCAGATCCCTTGTTTGTGAAGCACCTGCAGGATCTGCAAGTTGACACTGCTAGTTCTATGTGCAGTCACATAGCAGTATTAAAGCCGTCAAATTCTGTGAAATATGAAGGCAGTGTCAAATCCTGCAAATCTGGTAGAGGCGGTTCACGTAAACAAGACATCAACTTGCAGAAAGAGCGCATTGATGGTCTCTTACTCCAGTCGCAGCATCGTCATAGTGGACATAATTCCCAAAAGTCATCACCGATTCTTTCTGAAGGAAAGGAGGAAAACATTCTTCCAACAAGAATTGTTGTTCTAAAGCCGAACGTTGGGTTAACACAAAGTGATATTACTTCTGTTCCATATCACCCTGACGTGAGGAAGCATGCACAACATCCTCGTGCTTCACCTGAGGGCGCAGGACTAGAGGAAGAGAAAAGTTCATCTAAGAATATGGGGATATCAAGGCCCAAGTCAAAAGAAGCAAGGGATATTGCAAAGGAAATTACGAGGCGGATGCGGGACTCTTTTGGGCCTTCTGATGGTGGGGATGGATATTTTAGAAGTTCTGGTTTTAAAGGATATGCTGGAGATGAAAGTTCTTGTGATGTGTATGAAAGTGATTCGACCGGCGAGTCTGACATTACAACTTTGTCTGGTAGGAAGTCATTTGGCAGGGGTAATCTGAAAAAATCTTCATCTCAAGGTTCTACCGAATCATCAGTGGGCAGGGAGGCAAAAAAGAGGTTGTCTGAGAGGTGGAAGATGACTCAATATTATCAAGACGTTGAAATGGCTGGTAAGAGTAGTACACTTGGTGAAATGCTTTCTTTACCTGATGGGGGAGCCAAACTCGATCATTGTGATACCATGGTGCATGTTGAGGAATCTACCAGCAAACTTGGTGGCAGGAAAGGAACTGCTGAATGGGATTTCCCTTTGGGTATTAGTAGTAGAGATGGTTGGAAGGATGTGTGTATTAATGATTCATCAGGATACAGGTCAACTTCTCCGCCTTTTGGAAGCAAAAAGCATAGAACCAGAGGACGCCGGGAAGTTTTTTCTAATAAGCAATCCTCAATTCCCAAAGATCCCATAAATAGGGAACAGTATGTAAATCACCGCAGAAGTAGGTCCTTGGATGGTATGCTGAATTTGAGAGATGAACTCTTACCCAAAGACTCTAGATCTAGCAAGAAGAAACTTCATTCCTGTCGTCTTGGTAGTGACTCCTCATCAAAAGGAAAGCTAAGCCAGAGAATAGATATGAACCTAGAAGAGTATCAATCTGAGAAGCTGCCTGTAGCTTTGCAGGTGCCTGCTGCAGATGACATGCGTTATACTAATGCTTCGGATGATGCTGAAACCGAGGGTATAGCCCTGTCATCAGAATATTCTATTGAGATGCTTCAAAAGCTACCTGCAGAATGTTGTAGTGCTTCTCCTCTTAATCAAGAGGTTTCAGTTCCACAGGTTTGCTTATTCTTGTCTAGATGTTTTACGTCTTCTCACTTAAACATAGTTGCCATATCTTTTTCTTCCTTTCTCACTAGCTGTATACCTGTTAGGTTACCTTGCTTAGCCTTATTTGATATGGTAACTTATGCGCTTTTGATTTAACTATAAGTTTTGCATAGTAAATTTTCTGTCAGTTGTGTACTTGTGTTTTAGAGTCTTTGTAGGATGTTGGTGTTTTATGTTCTTTGGTGAATTTTCCTTATTTGACGTCCTATTTCTCTGACATTACTGCTTTCAGAAATGGCCACAATGACTACTTGGTGAAGTAGCATGGATTTCTGGATTTATTTGATTACACGTGCAATTGACCACTTTCTTTTTGAGGTCCATAGAATGAAGAACACCTTTCGTTGTTTAAGCGCATATGACCTTTCGTTGTTTAAGCGCATATGACCAAAAAAGGGAAGTGCTTTTAAGTAGGGAATAATCGAACATAAATGGTAGTATCAGTTTTCTGCCAAATATTATCTAAAGAGGAACATCCTCTTAGATAATGATAAAATGTTCAAGCTGAAAAATTGTCGATGTTTATTGCTTGAAAGTAGTTGAAATACATGTGATTGTTTTCTTGATATAACAATATTATCTGGAATTTCCTTGATTAACTTCATGGGTGACCACTTTGCAAGTGACTGAACTGACTAATCAAGTACTCCAGTTTGCATTTTCTTAGCTTAGGCTTGACTAGTCTTTTTGTAAGCTCAAACTGACATGGCTACTTCTCAATATCTAGTCTTTCTAGATATAACAATATTATCTGGAATTTCCTTGATTACCTTCATGGGTGACCACTTTACAAGTGACTGAACCGACTAATCAAGTACTCCAGTTTGCATTTTCTTAGCTTAGGCTTGACTAGTCTTTTTGTAAGCTCAAACTGACATGGCTACTTCGCAATATCTAGTCTTTCTAGATATAACAATATTATCTGGAATTTCCTTGATTAACTTCATGGGTGACCACTTTACAAGTGACTGAACCGACTAATCAAGTACTCCAGTTTGCATTTTCTTAGCTTAGTCTTGACTAGTCTTTTAGTAAGCTCAAACTGACATGGCTATCTTTGTCAAAAGAAGCTCGAAACAGTAACTAGCTGACTGGGATGGTTTCTGGTCTATCTTAGCCAATCATTGTGATTTAGTGCTATATAATGCTTTGCACACACTAACATGTTGATACCTTAAAATTCTGCCTGTGTTTTATACACTTTACTACTCAAAAAGCAACTTAATGGTGTTTTTTATTTACTGACAAAAATTTGGTGCCATCGGCCACTTCAATAACACTAAAGATGAAGCCTAATGGGAATTGGTTTGTGTCATGATTATGGTAGAACTTGAAGGGTGCATTTGTATGAAAAAGACCTAGGAGGTCCGGGGAAATTAAGCCACTTTTTTTGGGGAAGACAGCTTAGATTCCTGTTAACATTTCTGATTAAAGTTTCCCAATTTGGATGATGCAGATTTTCAAATTGATTGTATATGGTCACTTACTGTTGGATTTTCTGTTTCAACAAGTTGAGAAATTGCTTATGAAATACTCTTTGAATTGGAGATATACATTGAATAATTTCAAGTGGGAGGGTATTTGTATGTGTGGTATTTGATCCAGATGTTTCAGACATATGGCTATATAGCTGGGTAATTGACATGGCATTATTCTAGAAGGAATTGATACGCCAGCCTTCCATTTTAGTCTGTGAGACATTATTTAAGTTAACACTGTGAGCGGATGGCAGGTAGAATGGTTTTCCTTGCATCAGCTTTTACTTGCAAACCATTTGTATCTTTCGTACATTTTCTAAACTGCATGTATTAGTGTTGCCTCTTTCTCTTTGTCCATTGCATAATAACTCATCAGAAAGTAATAATGTGTACAGCATTTACTATGTTGCCTATTAGTTTGTGCAAAACTTTCATGCTTGGATCAATTTGAAAATCTTGTGATGCTGGTATCATATGTGTGATGTACCAAATGCACGTGTAACAAAATGGCAGGCCCCGCATACGTTCATCGTGCTGAATGCACATTAAATAATATAGCACTCAAACACATTTATTTGGGGTAAACTTTGCCTATTGTTATGTTCTATGGGCATAGATAGACGATTAGTCCTTGGAGTAAAAGGATGTCTCTGCTTTTTGTTTCTATTGTGTTTATAACGAGATGAGTGATAGTTTTTCATTTTAATTGTTTCCAGAAGAGTAGTAAGCTTGCACCAAAAGGGTGCGTAGACTGCGGAGTGTGGTTAATTAGGTCTTTAAAACACCAAAGATTTATTAGTTTGTATGTTTACATTACTTTCTATTTATGTTTTCAGAGTTTCAAGTCCTTATTTATCTTATTGTGGAGCTTTCTGTTATCTAGGCAGTACTTCCGGAACCACCAGCTGCAGCAGCTTCTGTCCTTTTGGAGTATCCTGCACCTGAACCTGAGTCGTCAGTGAGCTCCAAGGAGGCTGATCATCCTAGTCCGCTTTCAGTTCTGGAGGTTCCTTTTACCGAAGATGCGTCTTCTGGTTCAGAATGCTTTGAGAGAGTCAGTGCTGAACTTAATGGTACGTCTGATTTCTTGATCATTGCAATTATTTGCAATATGCTACTTCCAATCTCCAATATCTGTCATGTGTAACTGTTATAGTTCGTAACATTCAGATAAGCAAAACAAATAATAAGGAAAGGAGAAGACTCTATGCTTATTAACTGCAGACTTACGTTTCTGAGGCATTTCAAATCATCAAACACCTTGTGTATTCAATTGACAGGGCGCACCTCTGATGATGAATTTTTAATCTGCATCTTTTATGCTTTAGCTACTCACCAGTTGAAATTGCTATTCTCCTTCCCGAGATGTCAAAGTTTTTTGTGTTTGAATGATGACAATTCTAGTATTTGAGCCCCTTATTGCCATTCTCATCATTGTTATTGTTATGTCTTCTTCTTGTTCTTATTATTAAGTTTAGTAGATTATCTTTGTCCCGTATTTTGAGAGTTATTTATTCACATACTTGTAATCTCGCCAGAGCTCCGGATGCAACTGAAGCTCCTCAGAATGGAGTCAGAGGCTTATGCTGATGTAGTAGTAAGTGATGAAGAGGTTGAAGGACCATCAGCTGAGGTCTTTGAAGACAAGTGTAGTTTAAGGTCCCAAAGCTGGCGAACTTCTTACACATTAGACGTGCTCACAAACTCTGGCTTGAGGGCATCCGACCCCGACACATTTGTAACATCTTGCCACTCTCTGGAGTCTCCTTTGGATCCCTGGATTTTTGACAACCTTGAGAAGAAGTACACTGATGAAACAACTGGACCGAGATATGAAAGGCAGATATTGTTTGACCGTATAAACTTAGGTCTGTTGGAGATTCTCAGGAAGTATGTGGATCCTTGTCCTTGGGTGAAGCCAATAGAGGGTATTAACTGGAAGTGGCAGAAATATGGGATGATGAATATGCTGCAGCAATTGCTGAGAAGCCATGAAAATACTGCAAATGAAGACACGCCTGCTAATATTGTCGAAGAGATGCATTGGCTAGAACTCAAGGAAGACATTGATCTGATAGGTAAGGAAATTGAGAAATTGTTGATAGAGGATCTCATAGTAGAAGTTGTAACTATGTAGAGGCAATCTAGATAGTTTCATATAACAAAAGATGGAAGGTTTTAGGAAATAACGAATAAAAAACAAATGTTGCATCACCTAGTATTAACTATAGTATAGCTTGATGATATGAAATGCCAGTATAGGGCACTCGCATTACATGGAACATAAGCATTCTGAAGATTAATACAGCAAAATGCATTTCTAACCTGGCACACGAATCAAGCAATTTGATATTCAGTTCGTATTTCCTTTGTATTTCCTTGTCTGGGCTGTGGAAAAGGGAGTAAGACGATAAAAGCATCTATATCTTTGTGAAGTATACAACAATATTAGCTAGTAATATGTCTACATTGGGTGAACCGTGCTTTCCTAAACTACATTATATATACACGTGCACATCTCCATGGATATATTCCAGAAGAGAGATCGGTGCCAGTTAGTAACTAAATAATATCAATTTCTAGTAGTTATCTTTTTTTTAAAAGTAACCCGCAACCGCTACCCTTCGCTCCGAGGAAACCCCGCTTTAGTGCAATAACTTGCAATCAACATTGTACTAGGTAAGCCCCGTGAAATGAGTTCGACCGAGAAAGCATGCAGGGGTTTTTGAACCTGTGATCTCCCATTTGGGGATCTCCTTATCAACCAACTCGGTCATCCTTGCGAGTTAATTTCTAATATTCTCTCTATTTTAACTTAGATGACACTATTTTCTTATTAGTCCGTTCCAAAAAGAATGACATAATTCTACAATTAAAAATAATTTAACTTTAAACTTTTTATTTTATTTATTTTACTCTTAATGAGAAGCTTTTATCACAATATAAATGTCATGGCCCTATAAAGCTTTTACCCCTTAAACTTTTAAGCCTACAAGTATCAAATATCTTTTTTCCTTAAATTTCGTGTCGAGTCAAACTATCTCATTTAGATTGAAACGAAGGAAGTAGTTATTATTCGAGGGTTTGGTTGCGAAGTAAGAAAAACGTATTTAAAACTCTATAACATGTACACGTTTGATTTTATGTTCGGTACTTTTTATTGTATTGTTTGAGCAACAAGTGGTGTATACAACTCCGCCTAACTAACTATTTAAAAATAAGTTTTATTCTCTTTTTGGTTTCTCAATATTATGTTTCTTTTTAGCATATAAAATCCGCATGAATGAACCACCCAAGTAGTATATGCAGTAATGCAAATAGGTTGGTTTTGGCCGAATAGGTTGAACTTGAAATGACCCACAAAGAATTGGATGAAAAGGAGTCAAAATAAGCTAATTCAATTTGTCATAGTGCAACTTTAAATTCAAATATACGAAATTAAATTTGTTGATTGGAAATTACGTAAATTGTATGAACATAAATTAATAATGTATGAAAACTACACCAAGGGTGTATTTGGTCGAAGGAAAATGTTTTCCATGGATAATACTTTCCTAGAAAATGAGTTATTTTATCACTTATTTTTTCTTGTTTGGTTGGTGAGTGAAAAATATTTTCCGGAACATATTTTTTAGTGTTTGGTTAGAGAGTAGAATATATATTTTTAGAAATTTCTTTTTGTTGAAATGAAAAAAAAAACTTTTTCTACATGAAAAGAAAGTAATTTTTTTGTTAAAATAAAAAATACCTATTTATATCATGAAAAAGAAATTATTTGTTGAAATGATAAAAAATCTATCTATAGCTGATAAGTGTATTTTACCTGATCTTAACCACATAATTTTTATCAGTAAAAGTATAATATTATCACATTTCTTCCATATTTTAAACTAAATTTTGCAAGAATGATTTTAGAAGAATTGACGTACAAAGCAAGAAAAACTTTAAAAAAATACTACAAAAAAAGTAAAGAGCAAGTTATGATGAAAAAAATAATAATTTGGCAAAGGAAAATGAACTCATAAATGACGTTAGACTTTGATGATGCACCAAATCCGCACTTACCATGAAAACATCTCAACTTGCCGGGAAAAATTTAGAGTTACATGACAAAATCTCAACTTGCAAATGAGTAATCAGATTTGCCATGACAAATCCAACTTACCAGCACCAAATCGAGAAGATCATCTTAATTTTCTCTCTTATATAAGAAGGGATTTACCAATCAGAAGAATATCGGAGAAAAGAGAAAGCTTAGAGCTAGAAGTTTGAATCCAAATAATCACAATAGTGGTTTAGTTGTTGTTCCTAAATAAATTCCAGTGTAGCAAATTACTCTAGTTCTTACTTTTAATTAAATAAGGGGAATTATTCTTCTCGAATATTTCTTTCTATTTTCTTATTTAATGGATTAGAATATTTTCATTGTTAGCACTAATTCCAGTATGGAGTAACTTTCCTTGTGTTGGGGGAATGATGGATCTTAATGTTTTTATATAATAGTAGATATTATTCCTCAAATTCACATGCTTGAGCTAAAACTTATTTAATTTTTATCTGCTTTTACAGTTAGACGTTATTTAATTTATTAACATCTATCAATCTTGTACTGCATATTAACTGTTTATTAATTCTGTAATCGAGAGAGGCAGAAGAAATAATATAGTTAAGTGTAGTATTGATATATGTTAATATTTATTCAGTAAAGAGCATGTTTTAGTTCAATCATATATTTTTGGTTCTTCAGTATTACGATGTTGAAAATTAATTTGTATAACCGAGAGGAGTGCAATTAATTATTCAACTTGAGTAATATATATATATATATATATATATATATA
>ML248853.1:2162-20257 GCA_005239495.1 Nicotiana undulata
AAGTCAAACTTGGCCAAATAGGCCAACCTTAAGGAACCAAGTGTTCCTAAACCACTCAAATCATTTCCAAATCCCGAACCACCCGCTCCGCAAGTCATAAAGCACGAGTAGCCGCTATGGAAGGTTTCATTTAAGGGAACGAGGTCGTAATACGCAAAACGACCGGCTGGGTCATCACATTCTCCCCCTCTTAAACAAACGTTCGTCCTCGAACGGGTCTAGAATCGTACCTGAAGTGCTGAAAAGCTGCGGATATCTGCTCCGCATGTCCTCCTCGGACTCCCAAGTCGCCTCTTCGGCTGGCTGGCCCCTCTAGTGAACCTTTATTGCAGAAACTGTCTTGGACCTCAACTGGCGGTCCTTTCTATCAATAATGGCCACTGGCTCCTCCTCGTAACTCAACTGCTCGTCTAACTGAATAGTGCTATAATCAATCACGTGAGAGAAATCGGCGTGATACCTCCGAAGCATGGATACGTGGAAAACTGGATGAACACCTGATAAGTCTGGAGGTAAAGCAAGCTCATAAGCAACCTCTCCGACCCGCTTCAACACCTCGAAAGGACCAATAAACCTTGGGCTTAGCTTTCCTTTCTTCCCGAATCTCATGACGCCCTTCATCGGTGAAACCTTCAGCAGGACCTTGTCTCCCTCCATGAATGCTATATCACGCGCCCGCTGATCCGCGTAGCACTTCTGCCTAGAATGAGCTGTGCGAAGCCTCTCCTGAATCACATTCACTCTCTCCAAGGCATCTCTCACCAGATTTGTGCTATATAACTTGGCCTCGCCAGGCTCAAACCACCCAATGGGAGAACGACATGGCCGACCATATAGAGTCTCAAATGGAGCCATCTCGATGCTGGACTGATAGCTATATTGTACGCAAACTCCGCCAAAGGCAAGAACTGGTCCCACTGACCTCCAAAATCAATCACACAGGCTCTGAGCATATCCTCTAATATCTGAACCGTACGCTCTGACTGGCCATCAAACTGAGGATGAAATGCTGAACTAAGGTTTATCTGAGTGCCCATCTCACTGTGCAAAGCTCTGCAGAAGTGCGAGGTAAACTGAGGACCTCGATCTGAGATGATAGACACCGGCACACCATGCAGTCGGACAATCTCTCTCATGAAAATCTGAGCCAGCCTCTCTGAAGTATAAGTAGTAGCCACATGAATGAAATGCGCTAATTTGGTCAGTCTATCCACAATGACCCAAACCGCGTCAACCTTCCGCAATGTCCGAGGCAACCTAACTGCAAAGTCCATGGTGATGCGCTCCCACTTCCACTCCGTAATGGGCATCTGCTGAAGTAGGCCCCCTGGCCTCTGATGCTTGTACTTGACCTGCTGACAATTAAGGCACCGAGCTACATACTGCATAATATCCTTCTTCATCCGCCTCCACCAGTAATGCTGCCTCATATCACGGTACATCTTCGTCGCCCCTGGATGAATACAATACCTCGAACTGTGCGCCTCTACTAGAATCCTCTCCCTCAGGCCATCAATATCAGGAACACACAATCTGCCCTGGAGTCTCAGAACACCATCCTCGCCCAAGGTAACATCCTTGTCCCTACCCTGGACCACGGTATCTCGAAGTTGTGCCAAACACGGGTCATCAAACTGTCAAGCCTTGATCTCTCCCGATAACGAAGACTGAGAAACCACATGAGCTAGAACTCGACGAGGCTCAGAAAGATCCAATCTCACCAGGCGATTGGCCAAGGACTGAATGTCCAAGGCTAGAGGTCTCTCCTCCGCTGCAATGTAAGCTAAACTGCCCATACTCGCTGCTCTCCTGTTCAAAGCATCTGCCACTACATTTGCCTTGCCCGGGTGATACAGAATAGTAAGATCATAGTCTTTTAACAACTCAAGCCATCTTCGCTGCCTCAGATTAAGGTCCTTCTGCTTAAATAAATGCTGCAAACTGCGCTGGTCAGTGTAGACCTCACAAGACACGCCATATTAGTAGTGTCGCCAAATCTTCAAAGCATGAACAATCGCTGCCAACTCCAAGTCGTGCACATGATAGTTCTTCTCATGAACCTTCAACTGTCGCGAAGCATAAGCAATAACCCTGCCATCCTACATCAACACACACCCTAACCCGACGCGTGAAGCATCGCAATATACAGTATACGACCCCGACTCGGAAGGCAATGATAGAACTAGAGCTGAGGTCAATGCTGATTTGAGCTTCTGAAAGCTCGCCTCACAATCGTCGGACCAACGAAATGGGGCATTCTTCTGAGTCAATCTGGTCAATGGGGCTGCAATAGAAGAAAACCCCTCCACGAACCGACGGTAATAGCCTGCTAAACCCAGAAAGCTCCTAATCTCTGAAGCTGAGGTAGGACGTGGCCAACTCTGAACTGCCTCTATCTTCTGAGGATCAACCTTGATACCCTCTCCTGAAACCACATGCCCTAGAAATGCCACGGACTCCAGCCAAAACTCGCACTTGGAGAACTTAGCATATAACTTCTGCTCTCGCAAGGTCTGAAGCACAATTCTCAGATGCTGCTCATGTTCACCCAGACTCCGTGAGTAGATCAATATATCATCAATGAAAACAATAACGCAAGAGTCAATATACGGCCTGAATACCCTATTCATCAAATCCATAAATGCTGCTGGGGAATTAGTCAAGCCAAAGGACATCACTAGAAACTCATAGTGACCATATCTGGCGCAGAATGCAGTCTTCGGAACGTCTGAAGCCAGAATCCTCAACTGGTGATATCCTGACCTCAGATCAATCTTAGAGAACACACGAGCACCCTGTAGCTGATCAAACAAATCATCAATGCGCGATAGAGGGTACTTATTATTGATGGTCACTTTATACAACTGGCGGTAATCAATGCACATCCGCATGGACCCATCCTTCTTCTTCACAAATAAGACTGGAGCACCCCATGGCGACACACTTGGCCTGATGAATCCCTTGGCCAATGAATCCTCAAGATGCTCCTTCAACTCTTTTAGCTCCTTAGGAGCCATACGATACGGAGGAATGGAAATAGGCTGAGTATCTGGAGCCAAATCAATACAGAAGTCAATATCTCGATCTGGAGGCATGCCTGGAAGATCTGCAGGAAACACATCTGGAAACTCCCGAACAACCGGTACTGAATCAATGGTAGGAGACTCGGCGGTGGTGTCCCGCACATAAGCAAGGTAAGACAAACACCCTTTCTCGACCATGTGCCGAGCCTTCATAAAAGAAATGACCCTGTTGAATGCACTAACTGAAGAACCCATCCACTCCAATCTCGGCGACTCAAGCATGGCTAACGTAACTGTCTTGGCATGGAAATCCAACACAGCATGATAAGGAGATAGCTAATTCATGCCCAAAATAACCTCGAAATCAACCATATCAAGCAATAACAGGTCGGCTCTGGTCTCAAGCCCACAAAAAGCAATCACACAAGCTCGGTAGACCCGGTCTACCACTACAGAATCGCCCACAGGAGTGGACACATATAAAGGAGAACCCAAGGACTCACAAGCAACATCCAGAGAATGGGCAAATAATGCTGAGATATATGAATATGTAGACCCTGGATCAAATAGCACTGAAGCCTCTCTACCACAGACTGAAATAATACCTGTAAATCTGACCTGGCCGGAATAGCATAGAACTTGGTTGTAGCGCCTGATGACTGAGCTCCCCCAGGAAGAGCTGGAGCTGAATGACCCCCTCCTGACTGGCCTCCCCCTCTAGTATGGACCCTGCCAATCTGACCTCCACCCCTAGGTGGTCGAACTGCTGGTGCGGGACCCATAGGCTGGTGACTCTGCTGAACGGCCTTGCCCCTAAAGCGGGGGCAATCCCTCTTCACGTGAACTAAGTCCCCACACTCGTAACATCTCAGATGTGACACACCCTGCTGGCCTGAAAAGTAAGAGTCCCAAATGGCTGGAGGACAGTAGGAGCGCTATGGCATGGCACTGAACTGAGGCCTCACTGAGACACCCCTGGGAGGAAATGGAGGTGCTGAATATGAAGGCCTACTGAACTGACCTCTGCCCCTAGCTGGAGCACCCCTGAAGTCACCTATGAATCTAGCCCTCTTATCCTGCTGACCCTGCTGACCTGACTGACCCTACTCCCTGCTCCTCGTACGGTAACCCTCGATCCGTTGAGCTATCTTGACTACCAGCTGGAATGGGGTACCCATCTCTACCTCTCTAGCCATGGAGGTCCTGATTCCTGGATGTAAGCCTGCCACAAACCGTCGCACTCTCTCAGCATCAGTGGGCAATATCATAAGGGCATGGCGGGATAACTCTGAAAACCTCGCCTCATAGACAGTCACAGACATTTGTCCCTACTCTAACCTCCCAAATAGACCCCGAAGCTCCTCCCTCTCAGACGGTGTATACAATATATACAAGGTCTCAGTCTGAATGAAATAGACAGAGAATATAACAAAAGAAACTCCAGGGTGCTGCTAGGAAGTCGCCAGGAAAGCGGCTCATCGTGAAGTATGACCACGCTATCAATATCTAGCACCGGCCTGAAAATCAGATGGACCAGCCTCCGGACCTGTACAGTCAAGTACAGAAAAGGAAAGAAAGTGCAGCATGAGTACATATATATAAATATGTACCCAGTGAGTATCCCGTCTAAACTCGAAGAAGTAGTGACGAGAGGTCGACTACATACTCACTAAGGTCCAGCAACATAATATAGAACAAGATAAGGCTAAAGCAATAGGCATGCGAAACATTAAACAACAAGTATATGAACACATAATGTAACACAAGTAAGAACACCACGTACCAATTCCTCTTAACAAAATTGTATCAATATCATATCACTGATAGCCAATTAGGATTTACATCATCATATTTTTACCTATCCCATGTCATTTCAACAATAAACACAATTTATGATACATACAATGGTTCAAATAAGGCACGAAATGGCATGCTCGTGGGTCCTACGGCTACCCGACATAGCAATATAGTCCCCACGTACGGACTCTCATCACTTGGTACGTACGCGGCCCCCTCAACATGTACACATAGCAAACAAGGAACCTACGGGGACATTTCCCCCTTACGAGTTTGGAAAGGAGACTCACCTTGTGACTATATCACCCCTCGGATCAAGGATGCGCCCGAATCTCCAAAATTCCCCCCTCGACGGCTCGCAACTAACCAAACATGGTATAATTGAATTAATTTAGGTTCCAAGAAGAAGAATTAACAAGATATCCAAAAAATTTAAGCATTCTTGACCATTTCCAGAATTTCGACCCTGAGCCCACACGTTTGGATTTCGAAAAATTCTTGAAGGAATCACCTACCTGAAGTCTAAGGATCGAAGTTATGTGATTTATACAAGGATTCATAGCCTCAAATGAATAATTCACCAATTTATTCAAAGCACTAGAATTTCTATCCAAATTTTATGATTTTTTATTCTTTAGGAATTAAACCCAGTGAATTCTATGCATAATAGTGAAAAATAGAAGAGAATTACTTACCTCTACAGTGGGTGGTCGTGGGAGGTGTTGCTCAAACTTGGATGCTCTCTAATGGAGGTTGATGGTGGATAAAAATGAAGAAACCCGTATTTTTGGACATTTAAAGGGGCTGGCAACAATGATTTCCGCACCTGCAACCTTGGGACAACAGGTGCAGTCTCGCACCTGTGAGAATATCATCTCCCCTGCGGAAAAGGGCCTGGGACCCTGGGCATCGCACCTGCGGAGAAGGAGTTCGCACCAGCGGTCCCGCTTCTGCGGAAGAAGGGCCGCGCCTGCGATGGGGGTCGCACCTGCAAAGGCTGTACTGTTGGTGCGGACTCGCACCTGCGACTGAGAGACCGCAGGTGCGGTCACACCAGAAGTAGCTGCATCAGCAATGGTTTTTGCTGGTTTTTGGCCTCGTGCAAGGTCTGGGAGGCACCTGGGCCCACCCGAGCCCCCGTCAAAATATACCAACAGGTCCCAAATCATTATACGGACTTGCTAGAGCCTACAGAACACTCATAACATCGCTAAAACTCAAAATCACCCTCCAAAACCCCTGAAATCATAACTTAATAACTTTGAAATTTCTAGAATTCATTTCATTGCGCCGAACGTGTCTATACTACTCGAAATGACCTCAAATTTTGCAGACAAGTCATGAATGACTATACAGAACTATTCCCGATCCCGGAATTCCGTTCGGGCCTCGATAGCATAAAGTCCCGTTTCAAGCCAAATTCCAAACTTAAGAAAATCCTGATTTCCCTTTCGGGCGCCAAAATGCTCCCGGGTCATCAGAAACCCGAGCCAAACATACGCCAAAGTTAAAAATCATCATACGGAGCTACTGGAGCTGTCAGAACTCGATTCCGAGGTCGTTTTCTCAAAATGTTGACCGAAATCAAACTTGGCCAAATAGGCAAACCTTAAGGAACCAAGTATTCCTAAACCACTCAAATCATTTCCAAATCCCGAACCACCCGCTCCCGCAAGTGATAAAGCACGAGTAGCCGCTATGGAAGGTTTCATTTAAGAGAACGGGGTCGTAATACGCAAAACGACCGGCTGGGTCGTCACATTAACATACCTGAGCTCTATATCCTTAGCTTCTAAACTTCGGACTTAGAGATTGAGTGCTCTATCTGTTCACAAATTCAAACAGAATTATATACCAGAGCACCATCATGACTGAATACCTTCCTTCCTTAACAACTCCTTCTTCCTTGTAATCCTTATACTACAACAT
This sequence comes from Nicotiana undulata, assembly GCA_005239495.1. Taxonomy (NCBI): domain Eukaryota; kingdom Viridiplantae; phylum Streptophyta; class Magnoliopsida; order Solanales; family Solanaceae; genus Nicotiana; species Nicotiana undulata. Next base: position 8,912 of record ML248853.1, read on the forward strand.
CGTCGCAATGTAATTCATCTAATCACTTCTAAGCACTGACATATGAAGGTTATTATCCAGCAAATGCACTCTACATCCCAGTTAATTAAACCTACTCTAAATTGGAGGGTTTAAGAATAAGATATTGAAAAGCATTACTATTGAAATAGTTATCTACAAGCACTATGTCCACACTTTGTTCCAAAAGCAGTGTAAAAAGTATAAGCTGATTGAAAATTATTGGTAGATGGACCATCAAAGTTTTAGCCCCTTTGATAGGAACTGAAGCTTAATCCGGAAGCAGTAGCATCCAAGAGGTTTTAAATCATTCCCTCATAAAAGTTTATAGGTTTAATGTCACAAAATTATCTAAACAAGCCACCTAATAGTGTGACTTTAAGAGTCACTTGTTTGGTTTGTGGCATGCTGTCACGTTTTTAGGAGGTGTTTTAATCTTTATCCCATAATTTATTAATTATTAGGTAATGTCTTGTTACCCGATAATTAACCAATTACTCACGTAATTAAAAATTATCTCAAATTACTTAAAACAACTATCCATTTCTAACACACTTTGTGTACCCTACTATTGTGGTCATGTGGTACCATATAAATAAATACATATAATATTATTTTATTAAAATATCCATGTAAAAATACATATATTTTCTCAACTTAGAATTTTTCTAATCTCATATAAAGATTAAAAAAAATCGTTCGCTTAATTCTTAAAATGATAAAAAGATAACCTTCTTGTAAGAAAATAATTTCTATTTTTGCAATAAAGAAAATCTCATAAACATTTTTTTTAAAAGTACAAACCAAGACCACCTAATATATATTGTCACGTAAGATTGGGAGATGAAACAACTTTGCATACCACTATACCTAAAGCTTAACTTCATTAACGATAGGCTTCTTTAGATCCTATACCAAATTTATTTTCAGAAACTTTGATAAATAAACTACTAATTTCTAAGCATAAACTTCATCTTCTTAAATAATACAATATTACACATGATTGTTTAGAGACATATTTTTCTTAATAGGAGTTAGCTTTACAAACAGAGTTGGACATTAAATTGTAAAACCAAAAAGGTAGTAAGTTAAAGCATGGAAACTAAGCATAAACAGGACATGCCACGCTGCCCCTAAATTTCTGAATTTCTCAAATGGTCTTAATCTCTTCGAACTCATATGGGCTACTAGGATTTATTCTAATATTAAAGTACGGGATGTAATAGGTGATGCCGTGCCATGTTATGATATTAAAGCACGAAGGATAATGCCGTGCCGTTTCTATTTATTTATTATGAGGACGAGAGTAAAAGCACGAAGGGTAATGCCGTGCACTTGTTTTGGTGAGGATGAGAGGAAAAGCACGAAGGGTGATGCCGTGTACTTGTTTTGGTGAGGAAGAGTGTAAAGCACGAAGGGCGATGCCGTGTATTTATTTATTTATTTATTTATTTATTTATTTATTTATTGCGAGGATGAGAGTAAAGGCACGAAGGGTGATGCCGTGTACTTGTCTTTGCATTATTATTCCGTTGTTTTAATTTGGATATTCCTACTGATCTCTTACTGCATTTATTGACAAGATTTGATATTCCTCCTGTACTGTATGGTAACTCCTGAGTTACGGATTGAGTTCCGGTAGATAAATCTTGGGGAGATTATGATCAAGAGTTTTTATTGAAAAGTATTATTGGAAAAGTAATGGTTTCGAAGGGGATTATGTATAAGGAACTTTTATTTCGAAAGCATATTGAAAAGCATTTGTCTTGCAGAAAATGATATTTGGAAGTCATTTATTGGGAAGGTATATTTGGGAATTACATATTTTGAAAGAAACTATGTTATGAGTATTTCTCTTTATTAAAGGTATGTATATATACATTTAGAGAAAGTATGTTTCAAAGGAGATCTTTCTATACTAAAATGATTATTATCTCCAAAGTTTTCAATATGAATTGTTGTTTAAAGGTTTTCACCAGTTTATTGATTTTAGTGGCTAAGGCCTGATGTGAACAAACTGACGCAGAGTCGAGTTACTAGTGTTTTCTATGTGTTGTGGTTTTCTTCCATTTTGGCTTGCTTTGCTGTCCATCTTTCTGTGTATTTTTATACTGTTCCGTTGGTTAATTTATGAAATTTCCTTCCGCATTATATTGTCATTGTTGTAAATTACTCCGTGAAGTCTTAGATAGATGTAGTGTTCGGTTATTTCTATACTCATGTCAGTTTATTTTGTTAGACCAGTGGTGTCTTGACTAGTCCTCGTCACTACTCCACCGAGGTTAGTCTTGATACTTACTGGGCACCGTTCTGGTGTGCTCATACTTCACTTCTACACATTTTTGTGTGCAGATCCAGGTATATACATTGTTAGTAGCTGAGTGGATCGTTGCCGAGGAGACTCAAGGTAACCTGCTGCTGCGTTCGCAGGCTTCAGAGTCACCTTCTTACCAGTAGTATTCATACACTGTTGTATTTATTTCCAAACACTTATATTTAGAAGTTGTAGAAGATTCATAAAGCTTATGACTTGTATTACCTGTCATGACACAAAATCCTAACTCAGGTCGTGATTGCGCCCAACACCGGGGTCAGGCAAGTCAACACTTGTTTTACTAGAGAGATTTCCTTTTTACATAAAACTTTCCAATACTTACCAAGTTTTAAGTTTAAAATCATTAAGTGAAAATGCATAAATTAACCAACTTGAACCAATGTACCCAAAAGGATCATAATCAACATATACAAATCCAAAAATGTAATGTCTACACGTGTGCCAGGAACTAGTGTCACAAGTCTACAGGCGGACTAGTAAAATATACAAAAGATAGAATAAACAGTTCTATTGTCTGAAAGAAGTAGACAGAGATAAATAAAAGATGACTCCATAGTGCTGCTGAGAAACGCCAAGGGAAGCAGCTCACCGTAAAGTCAGGTCCGGAATATACTCTCAGGATTGAGCTCCGGTCTGATAACCATATGCACCTGCCTCAGAACCTGTACAATTAAGTACAGAAGCGTAGCATGAGTACATAAACAGATATGTACCTAGTGAATATCCCATCTAATCTCGAAGAAGTAGTGATGAGAGGTCGACGTGATACTTACTAGGGTCAAAGTGCAGTAATATAATTAAATGAAGGCTAGGCAGGGATAGCAGTCGTAATAATCACGAACTCATGAAATATCAAGTATAAATTTGTAATTTACCTTTGCACGTCAAATTTCACTAGCATATAATGTACTAATTTTTTTTTTACATGAATAAAATTATACAAGTATCACAAACTCCTAGTCAATTATATAGCACATAGTATGCCGAAAGCATCCGGCCGAAGCGTCGCGAAAATAAATGTGCATTGCCAAGGGTCGAACGACTCGAACCATAGATGCATCTATTACCCCGCTCGCGAATCGAACATGCGACGCAGTTGACATAATGATAGGGCTATCCCGCTCACGAATCATACATGCGATGAGGGTGCCCATATACATACACAAAATTATCAAGAATCCAAGGATTTAACAGAGATTATGCTTGAAGACAAGAATTTAAGCAATGTAATTTTGAATGTAACTTCCTAAATATCTCCATACCAATACGAGGATACTAAGCAACTCAAAATACATTTAAGGTCACATACAAGGTACATAAAAGCATGCTTGTGAGTCCTAAAACTACCCAACATAATATAGTAGTATCTACGCATGGACCCTCATCACCTCGTGCGTGTGTAGACCTCGTAAATAAGGACATGCAATTATTTATAATCACCTATGGGGATAATTCCCTCTTACAAGGTTTGAAAGGAGACTCAGCTCGTGCCGAGCCTACTTGTCGGGTCAAGAATGCGCCCGAAACACCAAACTCGTCTCCCAAGGACTCGAAACTAGTCAAATAATGTATAAATACATTAATTTATACTCAAAGGCATGAAATTCCCCTATTTACTTAGTTATTTCAACTTACTTTGAAGAATCCCAAAATACACTCCCGGGCCCACATGCTCGGATTCCGTAAATTTTTGAAGGAAACACTAACCCATAGCCTAAGGATCAATAATATATAGTTTTTGTATGATTTCATGGCAAACTCCTTGGTAATTCTCCCATTTTTCATAAAACCTAGGTTTTTACCCTAACCCATGTTTTTCCACTAATTAGTGTGTTAATCTACCTAAGAATTCAAGTATTCAACTTAATTTATAGTAGGAATTACTTGCCTCACAGTTGCTAGGTGAAATCTCCTCTTTGAAAGCTCCCAAAATCGCCCCAAGTGAAGAAAAATGGCTCAAAAGGGACTAAGTTCCATTTTAATCTAACACTGCCCAGCTGCCCCTTGTATGAGATCGCAGCAGGGGCAATGCGATCGCGATAGTCAACTGGCCAGGGCCCCTGAAGGCCTACAGTGCGATCGCGGAGGCTAACTGGGCTAGTACTATGCGATCGCGGGGGAGGGGGAATGCGAACGCGAAGAACAAAAGTTGGGCCAAGCCACAACCTTACCCTGTGTGAACGCATACATCCCTTTGTAATCGCATAGGGCATTTCCCCACACCCTGCCAATTCCTTCTATGCGATCGCGTGAGTGCACCCGCGATCACACAGAAGGAAACCAAACAGTGAAAATCTGGTGTTTTGCATTTAGCTTCGAGTGGTCCGAAACTCACCCGAGCCCCTCGGGACCCCGTCCAAAGGCACTGGAAAGTATGTATTCATGATACGGACTCGCTCGAATTTTTGGAACATGAAAAACAACAACGAAACTAAGAATTCGACCCCAAAACCAAATTGAATCAAACTTTGAACTTCAAGTTCTAGAATTCGCTTTCAATGCGCCGAACCTACCTATACTACTCAGAATGACACCAAATTTTGCAAGCAAGTCATAAATGACATACCAGAACTATTCCCGATCTCGGAATTTTGTTCGGACTTCAATAACATAAAAACACGTTCCAAACCTCAATTTGAACTTAAGGAAACTCTTATTTCGCTATTTGGCGCCGAAACGCTCCCGGGTCATCCAAACCCCATTCCGTACCTACGCACAAGTCCAAAATCATCATATGAAGCTACCGGAACCGTAGAAACTCAATTCCGAGGTTGTTTACTCAAAACGTTGACCAAAGTCAAACTTGGCCTTAAAGGCCAACCTTAAGGAACTTAGTGTTCCTATACTACTCTAAACTCTTCCGAATCCTGAACCACCCGTCCCCAAAGGTTATGAATCATAAAAAGCCATTACAGGAAGTCTCATTCAGAGGAACGGGGTCCTATAACGCAAAACGACCGGTCAGGTCGTTACATTCTCCACCTCTTAAATAAACGTTCGTCCTCGAACATGTCTAGAATCATACCTGAAGTGCTGAATAAGTGTGGATATCTGCTCTGCATGTCCTCCTCGGACTCCCAAGTCACCTACTTGACTGGTTGGCCCCTCCACTGGACCTTTACGACAGAAAATCTCTTGGATCTCAATTGGCGGTCCTGCCTGTCAATAATAGCAACTGGCTCCTCCTCGTAGCCCAACCTCTCATCCAACTAAATGGTGATTAAATCAACCACGTGAGAGAAGTCGGCGTGATACCTCCGGAGTATGGATACATGAATGACCGGATGAAATCCTGATAAACTGGGAGGTAAAGCAAGCTCATAAGAAACCTCTCTGATCCACCTCAATACCTCAAAAGGACCTATAAACCTTGGGCTCAACTTGCCCTTCTTCCCGAATCTCATGATACCCTTCATCGGCGAGACTTTAAACATGACCTTATATCCCTCCATAAATGATACATCACGCGCCTTCTGATCCGCGTAACTCTTCTGTCTGGACTGTGCTGTGCGAGATCCTCTCTTGAATCAACTTCACCTTCTCCAAAGCATCCTTCAGCAGGTCAGTGCCATATAGATTAGCCTCGCCAGGCTCAGACCACCCGATAGGAGAACGACATCGCCGACCATGCAAAGCCTCAAATGGAGCTATCTCGATGCTGGAATGATAACTATTATTGTAATAAAACTCGGCCAAAGGCAAGACCTGGTCCCACTGACCTCCAAAGTCAATCACACATGCCCTGAGCATGTCCTCCAATATCTGAACTGTACGCTCCGACTGTCCATCAGTCTGAGGGTGAAATGCTGTGCTGAGATCTATCTAGGTACCCATTTGTAACGACCCGACCGGTTGTTCCGTATAAATTTCATTATTCTTCCTATTTTTTCCTTGTCATAGGTTGGTTATACTGTTTATGATGTGTTAGAGTTGGTAGGATCAGAATCGGAATGGCTGTAGCAAGCATTTAGTCATTTAGTCTTTAAAAATAGCCTTATAGTTGGAAAAGTCAACTGGGAGTTGACTTATTGGTAAACAACCTCGAACTATGGACTTTATGGCTCGAATAGCTTCATTAGGTGATTTGGGACTTAGGAGTGTGTTTAGAATAATTTTGTGATGTGCGGTGTAGAATTAGGCTTGAATTGGCAAAAGTTAGTTTTTGGTGATTTCCGGTCGGCAGTGGGAAATAGGCTATCAAGGTCGGAATGGAATTCTGACAGTTGGAACAGGTTCATATTGTCATTTTGGATATGTTTGCAAAATTTCAGGTCAATTAGAGTTGTTTTGGATAGTTTCGGCATCGTTGGTGGATTTTTGAAATATCAAAGTTCTTAGGCTTGAATCTGATGTGATTTTGGTGTTTTGATGTTATTTTTAGTGTTTTGAGAATGAAACTAAGTTGGTATGTTTGGTTGGGGTACCGAGGGGATCGGGATTGATTTTGGGTGATTAACGGACACTTTTGGACTTAGAACAATAGTTGTTTTGCTAATGTGTTGCAGGTGTGAAATTCTTCTATGCGATCGCAGGGCATTGAATGCGATCGCACAGGTTAATTGATGAGGCCCAGAGAAATTACTCTGTGCAACCGCATGTGTATGGTTGCGATCGCATAGTATATAGAGAGGAGGCAGTACGGTCGCAGGGGCTTGTGTGCGATCGCATAAGGGGTTTTGGCGCGTGGGGGAAGGGTTGGCCGGTCCATAGTGCGATCGCGTGCACTGTGGAGCAATCGCGTGAGGGAATGAGGAGAGGCACTGTGCAAACGCGCCTGGGTGTGTGCGAATGCACATGCTATTTTATTAAAAACCTAGGCAGTATATAATTAAACCCTTCCGCGACCATTAACCCTTTTTCACCATTTTTGTACGGAAAGAGAGCTTTTGAGGCGATTTTGAAGAGAGGAAATCATCGTTCTTCATTGAGATAAGGATTTTGGACCGTAAAACACACTTATATGTGATTTAGGATCAAAACACCAGTGTTTAATCCATGAAAATCAGTAGACAAAGATGGAGTTCGGGCTTAAGATTATGAGACCTTCTAGGGGTGATTTGAGGGGTCAAACGGACTCCAATTTTAGCGTTCTTTATATGTATGGACTCGTGAGATGATGAAGAACATTTTGGTATAAAATTTGTCGAGTTCCGAGATGCGGGCCCGGGGGTCGGGTTTTGGCTAATTTCGGATTTTGAGCTAAAATTGGTATTTTTCAATTGGAATTCATTCCCTTAGCATAATTTGATGATAAAAATATGATCTTGGTAGATTTGGAGCACTCGAAAGTTGATTCGACAGGAAAGCAGGTTGCAGAGTAGCTTTTCGGGCTAGTTTGAGGTAAGTAATGTCTTTAAATCCTGTCCTGAGGTATGAAACCCCGGACTTTGCATCCTTTCACGGTTTTGGAGTGCACAAATTGGGAATTTGGAAATATATTCCTTTTTAGAAAACTATTGAGTTGCAAAACCGATTTTTAAGACTATGCTTAATAGTGTTGATATATTTTGATATGATTTGGGCTGTAAGCCATGTTTGAGGCCTAGTGCCTATCTGTTTACCCCTTGGGGGTTGTTTTTACTATTTTCCTCACTTGATATGTTATGATTTTCACTCAGTCTTTTCTTGATAATTGTTTTGACACTCAGAATATTTTGATATTATTTCTTGAAAATGAAACACTGTTTTTGGGTCGAGAACGCGGTATAATTATGGCCCAAGTGGCATATTGAGAGTGTCTGACTGAGTGAGGCTGCGGGCCAATATGGTGAGGATTTTATGATACGAGAGAGGCCGAGGGCCAATATTATGAGTGAATTATGCCATGATGTGGCTTGTTTATAGTGCTTGGGCTGTAGGAGCCCCTCCGGAGTCTGTACACACCCTCAGTGAGCGCAGGTACCTACTGAGTGCGAGTGATGCCCGCGGGGCTGATACTGAGTGACTGTAAGGTTGCCGCTGAGCTAATATTGAGTGACTTTGAGGTTGCCCGCTGGGCTGATACTGAGTGACTGTGAGGTTGCCCGCTGGGCTGATACTGAGTGATGGTAAGGTGCTGAGGGAAATGTTATGAGAGATGATTCTGGCCCGAGGGGCAGATTTATGATGATATTTTACTGAGTTTTTGACTATGATTCACTTCATTTTTCAAATTGATTTTACTGAGCGTCTTACTGAGAAATATTGGAAAATATACTTGTTTCAAAGAAGTTTTCTGGAAATTGGTTTTCGAACTTATGTATACTGTATTGAGACTTGACGTTTTACTGGAAATTGGTTTTCGACATTATTTCATGTGAGTTAGCCGATTTTAGTTTCAAAGTACATTTCACAACATATCTCCACTTGTTTCCTATTTTAACATTCCAACGATTGATATTCAAACATACATAATACATACATAACTTTCCAACATGATCCACGATTTCCGAGATACAACCCAAAAATACATATATACACCCACGTCATGTCTACGGAGCCTCTACGAATGCTAGGGATTTTACATAACTTGCCGGTAATAAGGCCCCGACTATACCTTTACAACATAAACAAAAGATGGTGGTATGATCCACACACGACCCCGAGGAGAAGAGGGGCTCATCACAACTGCTGCAGAGATGAAGAGGAGGTACCACTAACAGCGGGCTGAGCTACCTTCTATGGAACCACCTACATCCATATAAAAGATGTAGCGCCCCCGGCAAAAGGGACGTTAGTACTAAGGAATAGTACTAGTATGTATGAAAAAACTTTATCCCAAGTACAATCAACCAATATACAGATAAGAAAAGGACAGCAATCAGACCAAAACTCAAAACACACGGAAAGAGACAATCAAAGTCAACAATTTTACAATCTCTCCTTTTTCCTTTTCAACACCACCACATTCACGAGTTTCATCAATTTCATATCAATAGTGATAAAGATCACTTTTCCACCCTTATTACCTCGGCCACCCTTATCACCACAACCCACACCTTATTACTTTGTGTTGCGGCGCGCAACCCGACCCCGCCTGACAATTTGCACCCTTATCACCACAACCCACATCTTATTACTTTGTGTTGTGGCGCGCAACCCGACCCCGCCTGACAATTTATATTTCAAAAATAACACCACCAATAATTGTATCACAACAGCAACAACAACAAACAATTTCATTATAACAACTTTCCTTTCAAGGATTCCAAATTTAACAACAACACCAAACAATTTCATCACATGGGCCTTCCTTTCAAGGATCACAAATTCACACTTAGCAATTCGTTTACTTGGGCTCAAGGCACCCCAACTTTCATCAAGCAACAATTTATGCACAAGGTGTTGCCATAACCGTTCAACTTATTTACAATGCTTCATATAAATAACTTTAAACGACTACCATATGTGCACACAAAAAAGTAGGCACGCCAAGTCACAATTCAAAATCTCATCTAACACAGTGGGGTAGCTGTAACGATCCAGCCGGTCGTTTTGTGTATAAGGGTCCTGTTTCCTTAAATGAAACCTTCCATGGCGGCTATTTGTGCTTTATGACTCGCGGGAGCGGGTGGTTCAGGATTTGGGAATGAATTGGATGGTTTAGGAACACTTAGTTCCTTAAGGCTGGCCTATTTGGCCAAGTTTGACTTCGGTCAACATTTTGAGCAAACGACCTCAAAATCGAGTTCTGATAACTCCAGCAGCTCCGTACAGTGATTTTGGACTTGGGCGTATGTTCGGCTCAGGTTTCTAATGACCCGGGAGCGTTTCGGCGCCCAAAATGGAAATCAGGATTTCCTTAAGTTTAGAATTTGGCCTGGAACGGGACTTCATGCTATCGAAGTCCGAATGGAATTCCGAGGCCGGAATAGTTCTGTATGGTCATTTATGACCTGTCTACAAAATTTGGGGTCATTCCGAGTAGTATAGACCCGTTCGGTGCAATGTAATGAATTCTAGAATTTCAAAGTTGTTAAGTTTGATTAATTTGGTTTTGGGGTTGAATTTTGAGTTCCATTATTGTTTTTCATGTTCCGTAAGTTCAAGCGAGTCTGTATCACGAATACAGACTTGCCGGTGCTTTTGGACGGGGTCCCGAGGGGCTCAGGGGTGTTTTAGACCCCCGGGAGCTAAGTTAGAAAAACCAGAAATTTTCTGTCTGGTTTCCTTCTCTGCGATCGCAGAGAAGTAATTATGCCGGGCCATCCAATGTTCTCTGCGATCGCAGACATCACTCCGCGATCGCATATGGCCCCCTCCCCAACCCTCTGCGGTCGCAGACTCACTCCCGCGATCGCAAAAGTCACCTACCCCCTACTGCCTGTTCCTCTCTGTGGTCGCAGACCTCACTCCTGCGATCGCATAAGCCTACCTCCCCACCCTCCGCGAATGCAGGACCCATCTATGCGATCACATAGTTCTTCTCGAGGGCCAGGGTCATTTGTTCTCCGCGATCGCAGGCCTTATGACGCGATCGTAGTGAAGGTTTTCCTGGGCAGTATTTAAATGCCCAATTACGAGATTTCTTCCTCATTTCCAATTTCCAAACTCCATTGAAGCATCTTAGAGTTGGGGGAAAAGGCTTTCCAAATCCACTATCATCTAAGGTGAGTGACTTATTCTCTAAATTATCAATTTTTCATGGAATTCAACTAATTTTGTTCTTAGAAATATCAAAATCATGGGAAAATTGGGTAGAAATTCCTAGGGCTTTGATAATTAGTGATTTATCCCTTTTTAGCCATGAATTCCTAAATAAATTAGGTAATTACGATCCTTAGGCTTCGGGTAATTCATTCCTTCGAGAATTTTCAAAATCTGAACGCGTGGGCCTGGGGTCAAAATTTCAAAAACCTTCAAGAATACTATATTTTGGAATTTCTTGTTAATTCTTATTCTTGGAGCATAAATTGATTCAATTATGCTATGTTTGGCTAGTGTGAGCCGTCGAGGGTAGTTTCAGAGCTTTGAGCGCATTCTTGATCCGGTCTTTGGTCCGAGGAGTGCTTCGTCGAGGTGAGTCTCCTTTCTAA
>ML248853.1:21050-54323 GCA_005239495.1 Nicotiana undulata
ATATGACTTGTATACTTGTGTGATTGGTATTGTTGTCTTTGAACGTTGTGATACTTGGATTGATTTAAGTGTGATAAGAGAATCACGGGATGGGATCGGGTCGTACGCCACGGCAGAGTGACGAGTGATTATATTATAGGATCGGGTCGTACGCCACGACATAGTGATGATTGATTATATTATGGGATCGGGCCGTATGCCACGGCAGAGTGATGAGAGAGTATATAATGGGATCAGGCCGTACACCACGGCGAAGACTACAGGATGGGATCGGGCCGTACGCCACGGCGGAGATTGAGACTACAGGGTGGGATCGGGCCGTACGCCACGACAAAGATTTACATGATGGGATGATGTCGTACACCACGGCGGAGCGATGTGAGTGAGTAGCATATGGGAGCGGGCCGTACGCCACGGCGGATACCAAACTTGTTTGATTTGAGATTGTTATTTGATGCTGGATATTGATGTACTTGATTATTTGTTTTACTTGCCTACAGTTTTCCTTACATCCTGCTTACTTTATTACTGTTGGACCTTAGTGAGTATCGAGTCGACCTCTCTTCACTTCTTCTTCGAGATTAGACGGGATACTCACTGGGTACATATTTATGTATGTACTCATGCTGCACTTTCCTTTCTTTCTACACTTGATTGTGCAGGTCCGGAGGCTGGTCCGTCTGATTATCAGTCCAGTGCTAGATATCGACCGAGTGGCTATACTTCACGGTGAGCTGTCCTTCTTGGCGACTTCCTGGCAGCACCCTGGAGTTTGTCATATTTACTCTGTCTTTTGTTCAGACTGAGGCTCTGTATATATATATTTCAGTTATTGTATATTCAGTAGTTGCCCGTGGCACTCGTGACACTAGTTCCTGGCACACACACGCAGTTATTATTTTGGGGTTTTGGCTGTGCATATGTTATGCGACGTGCCTATCGGTTAATTTCTGTACCTGTGGTTCTATCTCGTATCATTTATCATTATTGTGTTTTATCCATTTAAAATTGGTAGTTATTAAATTGTTAACCAAAGAGGGGAAGGGTAACACCTAGTGTGTTTCATATCGACTTGCCTAACCCCGCTGTTGGGCGCCATCGCGACCTGAATTAGGATTTGGGTCGTGACAGTAGTAATCAACTAGACAGTCAATTCACATATTTTCATATATATACACATACCGTATGCTTACCACAACAAGAGGGATTTTACAAGGGTTAAAGTTAGCCATACATACTTGGAGTCCAAATCCCTTTTTAACTTTACTCACAAATCACCGAACCGACTAGTACCGTCAATCTAAGTCACAATTAAACATATTCAACTTAGAATTGGAAGTCATGCAGGCAATTCGGACTCTCTTAAGCATTTTTTCAAACACTATGTGACCCCATTAGATTACCAACCCCGCCTTTGTGAAATTTACCCCAACCCACTCCCTCTTACTAGATTAACACCATTATTAAACATGCATGCAAGGTCTTAGTTAATATTTTAAAGAATCAATCCATGCCAATCCTCCCTTTGTTTAAAATCAGAAAATTAATGGAAAAAGGGTTGGGAACCCTTACCTGCTAGAATGAGGAAGAAGGAGATTACTCGAAATATCAGGCCTGAGGAACTTTGAAAATCACTACGGTGAAAGAACCACTTTCTCTTTCAAGAACTCCCCTTGTCTTCTCTCTATTTGTTCAGAAGACTGGTTAAAATGAAGGGGTGGGGTGTTTTAATGAGCTGGGGGTCGGGTTTTAAAATTAGAAAAATTAGGAGCCCGACACAGGAATGCGATCACATTCCTGACATGCGGTCCGCAGAGACGATCGCAGAATGGCCCTCCAGGTGGGCCAAAAATAAACACAATGTGCAGGTATGCGAACACTATGCGGTCCGCATACACGTTATGCGATCGCATAGTGCGTCGCATAACCTCCCTCACAAAAATCAAAGGGCAAGAATGCGACAACTATGCGGTCCGCAAAACTGAAATGCGATCGCATAATGGACCGCATAGTTGTCCTCAAATTGGGCAGTGGCCTGTCCAGGTATGCGACCATTATGCGGTCCGCATACCCGTTATGCGATCGCATAACGCCCAACTTCTGGAAAATTTTATTCTTTCAAATTCAGGGGTACTTTCACACAATCAAGGTCCGTTTTAAGAATTTCTACCGTTATAACAACTCGGGGACTTATTCGGGCATTATTTTAAACAAGAAATTTTACGGGTCTTTACATTCTCCCCCCTTAAAATCATNAAGAATGTTTCGCCAGAGTCTCCTTTGTATTTAGACCCATCTACCTGTCAAAGAGCCCCCGAAACACATTTCCAAGCATCATTACACAGTTTCTGTTATCCCTTCAACTGGTATACAATTCATTACCTCAACACTTGCACATATCCAATCACTTTGACAACTACACATAGTTCATTCTCTTTACATCACAAATTAGCATATGATTCAATTAGTGGCACATACTTGCACATAATTTGGTCATTTTAGTGAGTCCCATGCGGTTCAATCACCTCAATACACCATATGTATAGTGAAATTAATCATTACCAATCTACACTACCATTAATCATTTTTGCCTATCACACAAGTTTCACAAAACTTTCATTTACTTCAAGGGTTGCACACCACCCATTTAATAACATCATATACAGTTTTAGCACGCATTGGAAAGTTACAACAATAAGGAAATTAGGGAAAATGGGGTGTCTTTGCACGAATCTGAATACAACATCAAATTGCCTCGGGACAATAATTCGCACGATCATTACTACACTTGTTCGAACAGATGAGGATATTTTTCTCTCATTTCTTTCTCTGTTTCCCACGTGGCTTCCTCGATTTGTTGACTTCGCCACAACACTTTAACAGAAGCAATCTCTTTGTTTCTCAATTTACGGACTTGCCTATCAAGAATAGCAACCGGAGCCTCTTCGTATGATAACTCTTCATTAACCTCAATAGTCCCAACTGGCACGATGGCGGATGGATCTCCAACCACTTTCTTCAACATAGACACATGGAACACCGGGTGCACTAATGACATTTCATGGGGCAATTCCAGCCTATAAGCCACCCGTCCTATCCTTTGAGAGATTCGATATCGCCCAACGTACCTAGGGCTCAACTTTTCTTTCTTCCCAAACCGCATCACTCCCTTCATGGGAGATACCTTCAAGAACACCCAATCATCTACCTGGAACTCCAATTCTCTTCGACGAACGTCCGCATAGGATTTCTGACGATTCTGAGCAGTTTTAATCCTCTCCTGAATGACTCTAACTTTTTCCATATCTTGGTGAACAAGATCTAGCCCTAAAAATTCCGTCTCACCAGCTTCGAACGATCCAATCGGAGATCTACACCAGCTTCAAGCGTATGAATAGTCCGCTCCGCCTGACCACCAGTCTGTGGATGGAAAGTCGTGTTGAGATTCACCTGAGTACCCAAACCTTGCTGAAATTTCCTCCAAAACTTAGCTGTGAACTGGGCCCCTTGATCTGAGATAATAGAAACTGGAGTGCCATGAAGTCTGACTATCTCCTTAATATACAACTGAGCGTATTGTTCTGCAGTATCGGTGGACTTGACTGGAAAAAAGTGGGCCGATTTGGTGAGTCCATCCACTATCACCCAAATTGAGTCGAACCTGCGCTGAGTGCAAGGTAACCCTGCCACGAAATCCATATTGATCATCTCCCATTTCCACGTCGGTATTTCTATAAGCTGAGTTAATCCACCGGGCCGCTGATGCTCGGCCTTCACCTGCTGGCAATTCGGACATCTAGACACAAAGTCCGCCACACCCCTCTTCATACCGCTCCACCAATAAATTTCCCGGAGATCATGATACATCTTCATAGAACCTGGGTGCACAGAATACCTGGAGCTATTGGCCTCCGCCATTACCCTCTCCCTAAGATTATCTACATCTGGAACACATAGCCTACCTTGACATCGAAACACTCCATCATTGTTGCCGAGTGAAAATGCCGAAATCTTGTTATTCAGAACTGCCTCATTCAAGTGTGCCAAAGCTGGAACAATAAACTGCTTTTCTTTGACTTCCGCTACAAGTGACGATTCTGCCCCATTATGCACCATAACCTCCCATTCGCCTGAGGTCGAAATACAAACCCCCAAACTAGCCAATTGATAAACCTCCCGAGCCAAGGGCCTCTGATCCGCTTCCAAATGAGCCAAACTACCCATAGACTTCCGACTGAGAGCGTCGACCACCACATTCGCCTTCCGTGGATGGTACAATATGTTCATATCATAATCTTTGAGCAATTCTAACCACCTCCACTACCTTAGATTCAGTTCCTTCTGATTGAATAAATACTGAAGACTCTTGTGGTCTGAGAACACGTCCACGTGGACTCCATAAAGATAATGCCGCCAAATTTTTAATGCAAACACCACTGTCGCGAGCTCCAAATCATGCGTCGGATAATTCTTCTCGTGATTCTTGAGTTTCCTTGAAGCATACGCTATAACCTTCCCATGTTGCATCAACACACACCCTAAACCAACCCTTGAAGCATCGCAATAAACCACAAATCCCCCTATACCTTCTAGCAAGGTCAATACCGGTGTTGAAGTCAATCTCGACTTCAATTCCTGAAAGCTTTTCTCACAAGCGTCGGACCACTGGAACTTCACCACTTTTTGCGTCAATTTAGTCAATGGGGAGGCGAGGGTAGAGAATCCCTCCACAAACCTCCGATAATATCCAGCTAGACCCAAGAAACTGCGGATCTCTGTCGGGGTCGTTGGTCTAGGCCAATCTTTCACTGCCGCGATCTTCTGGGGATCAACCTGAATCCCTTCTCTGGAAACAACATGACCCAAAAAGGTGACTGATTCTAGCCAAAACTCACATTTCGAAAATTTAGCATACAACTGGTGATGATGAAGAGTCTGCAGGATTGCCCTGAGGTGATTGACATGATTTTCCCGACTCCGCGAGTAGACAAGGATCAATAAAAACAATCACGAAGGAGTCTAGAAATGGCTTGAAAACCCGATTCATAAGATCCATGAAAGCTGCTGGAGCATCGGTCATCCCAAAGGACATTACCAAATTCAGATGACCATAACGAGTCCTGAAGGCGGTCTTAGGAATATCCTGCTCTCTGATCTTCAACTGATGATACCTAGACCATAAATCAATTTTGGAGAAGAACCTCGCACCTTGCAATTGATCAAACAAATCATCTATTCGAGGCAATGGATACTTGTTTTTTATAGTGACTTTGTTGAGCTGTCGATAATCGATACACATCTGAAGCGACCCATCCTTCTTTCTGACGAAAAAAACCGGAGCTCCCCACGGCGACACACTCGGCCGTATGAACCCTTTTTCTAATAAATCCTTCAACTTCTCCTATAACTCCTTCAACTCTGATGGCGCCATTCTATATGGTGGAGTAGATATTGATTGCGTATCTGGTAGTACATCAATCCCGAAATCGATCTCTCTATTTGGCGGAATCCATGGAAGCTTATCCGGAAATACTTCAAGAAACTCATTCACAACAGGCACGGACTCGGAAGCAGGTACCTCTGGAGTGGTGTCCGCAACCCAAACCAAATGATAGACACACCCCTTCTTAATCATCTTCGAGGCCTTAAGGTAGGAGATAAACCTACCTTTCGGCACCACACCATTCCCTTCCACTCAATAACCGGCTCATTAGGAAACTCTAGCCTTGTGATTCTGGTTCGGCAGTCGAGTTTAGCGAAGCACGAATAAAGCCAGTCCATTCCCATAATAATATCAAAATCTACCATCCCAAGCTCAATAAGGTAGGTCGTGGTAACGCGACCACATACCGTAACAACAAAATTCATATAGACTCGCGCGACTGTAATAGAATAACCAACCGGAGTCAATACAGAGAATGGCTCATGAATCTGTTCGGGTTCTATCCCAAAACTTGAAGCAATAAACGGGGTAACATAAGATAAGGAAGACCCCAGATCAATAAGAGCGTAACAATCAAGTGCTTGAACAGTCAGAATACCTGTAACAACGTCTGGAGAAGCCTTCGCGTTCTGGCGACCACTCAAAGCATAGAACCGGCTGGGTCCACCTCTACCTCGAGATCCACCCCTAACTGCACCATGCCCCGCTAGGGCTGGAGGACGCCCTGATGATGTGGCGACTGAAGAATCGAATGACTGAGCAAAACCCCTACCCCTGCCCTGACTGGGCGCACGACAATCCTGCTGAACATGACCTCTCACTCCACACCCGTAGCACACCGGGAGATCCAGATAACAAGACTCGGTATGGAACCTCCCACACTTAGGACATGGATCCTTACCTTGCTGCTGGAACCTCCCTCCTGGGCGACCTAACTGATGGGGTCTCCTGCTGTCTAATCCTGGTACCCAGCGGCTGCTCTGCTGGAAATGGTGCACTGGCTGAGGACTGTGCATAGGACTGGGATGACCCTCTCCCATGAACTGGTCTCCCTCCCCGAACTGAACTCCTTGAATGGCCCGCTGACCGGGCCCTGCTGCTACTCTCTCTCTCTGACCTGATCTTCAATTCCCCAGCCTCTGTAGCCTGGGCGAATCCCACAATCTTCGCATAATTTATGTCTGAGTGCAAGGGAGCTGTAGCAGCTTCATTCACAACCAAGGGACTAAGTCCCTGAATGAAATGTTGAACCCTGGAATCCATAGTCGACACCAAGTGAGGAGCATATTTAGACAACCGCACGAACTCCATATGGTACTCCCACACACTCATATTACCCTGCTTGAGGACCTCAAACTCCGTAGCACAGGCTGCCACAGTCTCGGCAGGCAAGAAGTGATCCATGAAAGCATCCACGAACTCGTTCCATCTAGCCGGAGGACTTCCCTCCCCACGGGAACCCTCCCACATCTCGAACCAGGAATATGTTGCTCCCCTCAGCCTGTAAGAAGCAAACTCAACCCCCTCTGTCTCTGTAGCCTTCATCACCCGAAGGGTCTTGTACATCTCATCAAGAAAATCCTGTGGATCGGCCTCTAGATCTGTACCTGAGAACTCTGGAGGGGCCAACTACAGAAACTGGTTGACTTTGGAGCCGGCGGAATCTCCCTGTTTGCTGGACGACGCAGGGGTAGCATGAGATCTTTGGGCCTGAGCGGCCACCAACTACGTCAACATATGAATAGCTCCTCTGAGGTCCCCATCAGACGTACTGGGATTGGAAGCTGGAACTGTAGAGGGGTCAGGAATATCAGCGGGAGGGATTGCAGCACCCTCTGCCTCCGCAGGAACAGGAATGCTTTGATCTGGAATAGAAGGGTCAGGTAGATTCAAGGTCAAGGAGTCACTCTCACGCGCACTATCTGGTACAGAATTCACAGTCACCCCCAGGGTGGCATTGGCCTCAAGGCCGAGTCGAGCTCTCTTCTTTGGTGCCATTACTGAAAATTTCGGAACAAAGCACGAATTAGGCAAGGATATTTTCACTTTCCGGTTCACCGCACGATATAGAATAACAATGAAAGGGTAATTTCCTAAATGTCCATGTAGCCCCCTAATTATAGATGTGGTCGACAACACACCGATAAGAATGGCTCTACTAGACATGGCTCCGAGACATCCTAGGACTCTTTTAAAAAGCTTAGGCTCTGATACCAAGTTTATCACGCCCAAAAATCGAGGGACGAGACCGGCGCCTAATCGGGTGAACCGAGTCAAGCGGACCTGGATTGCCTTTCCTGCCCAACGTATTGCCCCGCGTTCATAATATACATTATTTCATGTGAGTTAGCCGATTTTAGTTTCAAAGTACATTTCACAACTTATCTCCACTTGTTTCCTCTTTTAACATTCCAGTGATTGATATTCAAACATACATAATACATACATAACTTGTCGGTAACAAGGCCACGGCTATACCTTTACAACATAAACAAAAGAGGGTGGTATGATCCACATACGGCCCCGAGGAGAAGAGGGGCTCACCACAACTGCTGTAGAGATGAAGAGGAGGTACCACTAACGGCGGGCTGAGCTACCTGCTATGGAACCACCTACATCCATATAAAAGATGTAGCGCCCCCGGCAAAAGGGACGTTAGTATTGTGGAATAGTACTAGTATGTATGAACAAACTTTATCCCAAGTACAATCAATCAATATGCATATAAGAAAAGGACAACAATCGGACCAACAATCAAAAAACACAGAAAGAGACAATCAAAGTCAACTATTTTACAATCTCTCCTTTTCCCTTTTCAACACCACCACATTCACGACTTTCATCAATTTCATATCAATAGTGATAAAGATCACTTTTCCACCCTTATTACCTCGGCCACCCTTATTACCTCGACCACCCTTATCACCACAACCCACACCTTATTACTTCATGTTGCGGCGCGCAACCCGACCCTGCCTGACAATTTGCACCCTTATCACCACAACCCACACCTTATTACTTCGTGTTACGGCGCGCAACCCGACCCTGCCTGACAATTTATATTTCAAAAACAACACCACCAATAATTTCATCACAACAGCAACAACAACAAACAATTTTATTATAAGAACTTTCCTTTCAAGGATTCCAAATTCAACAACAACACCAAACAATTTCATCACATGGGCCTTCCTTTCAAGAATCACAAATTCACACTTAGCAATTATTTTACTTGGGCTCAAGGCACCCCAACTTTCATCAAGCATCAATTTATGCACAAGGTGTTTCCATAACCGTTCAACTTATTTACAATGCTTCATATCAATAACTTTAAACGACTACCATCTTTTCACACAATAAAGTAGGCACGCCAAGTCACAATTCAAAATCTCATCTAACACAGTGGGTTAGCAATCAACTAGACAGTCAATTCACATATTTTCATATAAGTAAACATACTGTATGCTTACCATAAAAAGAGGGATTTTACAAGTGTTAAAGTTAGCCATACATACCTGGAGTCGAAATCCCTTTTTAACTTTTACTCATAAATCACCGAACCGACTAGTACCGTCAATCTAGTTCACAATTAAACATATTCAACTCAGAATTGGAAGTCATGCATACAATTCGGACTCTCTTAAGCATTTTGCCAAACACTATGTGACCCCATTAGATTACCAACCCCGCCTTTGTGAAATTTACCCCAACCCACTCCCTCTTACTAGATTAACACCATTATTAAACATGCATTCAAGGTCTTAGTTAATATTTTCAAGAATCAATCCATGCCAATCCTCCCTTTGTTTAAAATCAGAAAATTAATGGAAAAAGGGTTGGGAACCCTTACCCGCTAGAATGAGGAAGAAAGAGATTACTCAAAATATCAGGCCTGAGGAACTTTGAAAATCACTGTGGTGGAAGAACCAATTTCTCTCTAAAGAACTCCCCTTGTCTTCTCTCTATTTATTCAGAAGAATGGTTAAAATGAAGGGGTGGGGTGTTTTAATGAGCTGGGGGTCGGGTTTTAAAATTACAAAAATTAGGAGCCCGACACAGAAATGCGGTCAGGAATGCGATCGCATTCTTGACATGCGGTCCGCAGAGACGACCGCAGAATGCCCTCCAGGTGAGCCAAAAATTAAAACACACTGTGCAGGTATGCGACCACTATGTGGTCCGCATACACGTTATGCGATCGCATAGTGCGTCACATAACCTCCCTTAATAAAATCAAAGGGCTATAATGCGACAACTATGCAGTCCGCAGAACTAAAATTCTATCGCATAATGGTACGCATAGTTGTCCTCAAATTGGGCAGTGGCCTGCCCTGGTATGCGACCATTATGTGGTCCGCATACCCGTTATGCGATCGCATAACGCCCAACTTCTGGAAAATTTTATTCTTTCAAATTTTGGGGTACTTTTACACAATCAAAATCCGTTTTAAGAATTTCTACCGTTATAACAACTCGGGGACTTATTCGGGCATTATTTTAAACAAGAAATTTTACGGGTCTTTGCACTCTTTGAATTTCTTTCATGTATTCAAATGCGCACGTGAGCGCTTGGTATCAGTTGTGTTTCGTCAGCTTGTGACTTCCATGGGTGAGATGTGATTGTTAGCATGTTGATATTGGGCAAGTTAGAAGGACTTGAGGCCGGATGTTTGTCTGTGGTTTGAGTGCTGAGATTTCATTTGGGTGAGCACATGTGTTGGGGGACTTATATGTCCGTTTGTGTCCTTATTGATGGAACTTTGTGACTATATGACTACATGGTGAGTGTGATCGGATAGTTAGATGTATTCAGGTTGCTAAATTATGACCAAAATGAATTGGCGGGAGACGTGGAAAGAACCATTGATTATTTGACTTCTGTATTGAGTTAGAATATGGCTTCAAGTTATGAGTATTGAAGGACCTCTCGTGTAGTTCAGTTTTGGAGTGAAGTGGGTTTTCCTGTTATGTTCTGAGTTCCTGTGATGTCTTTTGGGATGACCAATGCCCCAACAACGTCTATGTATTTGATTGCCGGTGTATTTAGCCGTGTTATAACTCCTTTGTTATTATATTTATTGATGGTATCATGTCGTACTCTCGTAGCCAGGGATAGCATACTCGGCATTTGATTATGGTATTACAAGGATATAGGGAGGAGAAGCCTTGTGCGAAGTTCTCCAAGTGTGAATTTTTGGCTCAGTTCAGTAGCATTCTTGGGACACGTGGTGTCCAGTGAAGGTATCCATGTGGTTAGACGAGTGTGAGTAGAGCTTCCAGAAGCTCAAGAAATCCTTGACCACAGCCCCGGTGTTAGTATTGCCATCAGCTTCAGGTTCTTATACCTCTAAATGGCATGTCTTTGGGGCAGGTAGTGGTTGTGTTCTAATGTAGGAAGGTATTGTGATTGCGTGATAGATATGATTTTCGGAAGTGTATAGGGAGATAACATTTTGATATTAATCAGGTAGGGGTATCTCCTGCGGGTTGTCTTGAGGTGTGTGACCCTTATGTTTATCTGTAGCAAGTTCTTTTCTACCAGTAGATGATGTATGTTGTAATTTGAGTTTAGCTCGCTTGTGGGAGTTGGCATGATCATTACAATGGTGAATGAGAGATTTGCATACGAGTTGAGGATTAGATGGTTTGGGTCATATAACTTTATGGAGGATTTAGTTGAACCTCACCAAAGTATGGTGGCAGTGATAATGAGTGGGCATCGTGAGTTATTGTTTGTCTTGATCTTTGGCTTTGAGCCAAGTGGGGGAGTCCGCTAATGATTAGTTGATTACACGATTATGTGTTGTATGGTTTTGGTTCGAGGTATGTTGGTGAATCAGTTATGACCTACAGAGGTGGAGTCTAGGAATGACTCGAGTGATGGAAATTTCTTCGATACAAGTTGTAATGTACTTTACGGATAGTGGAATTCATTGAATGATGAAGTTGTACTGGTAAATGTAGAGTGTTCAATGTATGAGTGTGCTTGTTGCTTCAAGGGTGTGGATTACTTTCCTAGTATGTGGATTGCAAGAGGGGTTGGGTCATTCTGTTTACTTGGTTAGTGTAATTGAAATTGCGTAGAGTAAATGACGTTCGAGAATGGTTCAGACGGATTCAAGGTTATAGGTAGTGATCGAGGATCTTCAAGGTGTGAGAAGGGCTAGAACTTAGATTTGTGGGTAAGGTGTCAAGGCTTGTGGTGTATTTGCATTATCATGGATTCTATCCATCAGTATCAGGAAAATGAAGGTAATGACTTTAAATTCGCAGGAAGTCTCTTCGGGGTAAGTATTTCTAATGTGGTGCATTTGGGGATAGTTGAGGGAGTATTCAGCAGCTTATGAGCCTTAGACGGTATATTTTTATGCTCGGGTTTCGTGTGGTGAGTCTGGGTTGAGAGTTGCGGTATTATGACAAGAAGAATTATCGGTTCGAAGGTAAGTCAAAAGTAACTTGGATAAATAGGACAGCTTGGTAGTAGGTCAGATCGGCATGATAAGGGATATGGTTAGTTCTTTGGGTGTTTATAGGGTAATGAGTTGTTACAGGTGTTTCTTAGCAATTCTCTTGGAATTTGGTGGCATGCGTAGCTTGGTTGAGTTAGAAGGATTCAGTCCTGGAGGTTTGGTGTTGTACAAATGTGATTGGGGAGTTCTTGATGATTTCTATCACGGTTAGAGATGTATATTTTCTACTGGCGTGAGGGCCATGTGATGTATAATGATTTTGCTTCTAGATGGGATCAAATGGAAAGTTCTTGGCTAGTTGGGTACGTAGTTGTTTGTGGCTAGGAAGGGAGCATGAAGTTCTCATATTTATCATAGGATTGCATGGCGTATGCGGTATTTTGTGTATAGTGGAGAGCGGCATATGTGAGGTCACGATTCAGTTCTGGAAGGAAGGTCAGAACTGGCAGTTTCAGATGATTAGGTAAAGGATACCACTATTGGGTGGCTGGATGAGAGTATACATTCATAAAGGACAATGTGNTTTAAGTAAGGGTGCTTCATTGGTGTTACGTCGCTCTTTTGTCGGATTGACTGCCGATATTCAAGTTTATTGGTGGCACAGAAGAATTGTAGGAGTATCCCCGTGGAATGATTGAGTATTGGAGACATGTTATATATTCGAGTGGTGCAGCTGGGGATCAGATATAGTAATTTGTGCGCTTCAGGGACTTCGAGACTGGGAGTTTTCATAAACATATTTTTTTGTAGTTGTGAACTACGAGGATGCGAGCAAAGCTAGTCAGGTATTAGTATATGTCATGATTCAGTCATTATGAACCTCTGGAGAGTTATCTGCTTGTTGTGGATGACCAGAGTTGATTTAGAATATAATTATTGGTAGGCCAGTATGGGTGTGTGTTGTACAATGAGTCAGAATTGTTGACCCCAAATTGCTATTGTCGAGGGATGTACCATTTGATTGTCATTGAGCTTATTCGTGCTTTGGAGTGATCTATGAGTTACCTTTCAGTGTTCAAGGAGGTGTGATCATTAGTTGTATGTATATATGGTGCGGTTCTAATTGGGATTATTAGCTAGATTTGAGTAAGGTAAGTAATTGGATGCTGTAGGATTGAGACGTGTTGGTTATGTTAATGCTGGTTTGGGTGGCATGATATCGTCTGATTTCCCCTATGGTTATGGTAATGCACTTTGAGTAGTTGATGTTGAATTTCGCATGGTTATTGATTTTAAGCAAGGTAGCTTGGAGTATTACATGTGGTCTAGCGTTTGAATGGGATCACACTTTGCAGCTCAGTTAGGTAGAGGTATGATCCTTGGTGTCGGATTTGTGTGATATGGTTTCACGATGTGTATCGGGCTTTTATCATGATGTGGTAATGGTAAGAGAAATGGCAGGATAGTCCTCTCGTGTGAGTCTTCTCTATTTGATAAGAGGTTATTTACCGGTATTGGGTTGTTATGAGCAGCGATTGGGATTAGGAGTCATCGCTATGAGTGTTGAGTCATGCGGTATATTTTGTGATTTCATCTTGTGTTGCGGATATGTCTTGATACAACGTGTTCAGACTACTTAAGCTTATAGTCGTGGAAATTTGATCTTGTGAATGGACTCAGAAGTGGAAATTTAGTTCTAAGGTTTATGTGTCAGGATCGGACTTCGAAATTTCAACTGTGTTGTGCTATTAGACCTATATGGGGTAAGGTGACGTGGAATCACCTCAGAATGTGTGCATGGTAGGTTACACAGCAATTTTGGTGGTGGCTGGAACAACTCTAGGCACGTTCGAGGATGAACGTGTGTTTAAGTAGGGGAGAATGTAACGACCCGGCCGGTTGTTCCGTAGAAATTTCATTATTATTCTGGTTTTTGCCTTGTCATAGGTTAGTTATACTGTTTATGATGTGTTAGAGTTGGTAGGCTCGGAATCGGAATGGCTGTAGCAAGAATTTAGTCATTTAGTCTTTAAAAATAACCTTATAGTTGGAAAAGTCAACTGAGAGTTGACTTATTGGTAAACGACCTAGGAATGCATATTTTATGGCTCGGATAGCTTCGTTAGGTGATTTGGGACTTAGGAGTGTGTTCAGAATAATTTTGTGATGTTCGGTGTGGAATTAGGCTTGAATTGGCGAAAGTTAGTTTTTGGTGATTTTCGGTCGGTAGTGGAAAATAGGCTATCGGGGTCGGAATGGAATTCCGACAGTTGGAACAGGTTCATAATGTCATTTTGGATATGTCTGCAAAATTTTAGGTCAATCGGAGTTGTTTTGGATAGTTCCGTCATCGTTGGTGGATTTTAGAAATATCAAAGTTCTTAGGCTTGAATCCGATGTGATTTTGGTGTTTTGATATTATTTTTAGTGTTTTGAGAATGAAAATAAGTTTGAATGATCATATACGATGTGTTGGTATGTTTGTTTGGGTCCCGAGGGGCTCGGGATTGATTTTGGGTGATTAACGAACACTTTTGGACTTAGAATAATAGTTGTTTTGCTAGTGTGTTGCAGGTGTGAAATCCTTCTATGCGATCACAGAGCATTGAATGCGATCGCACAGGTTAATTGATGAGGCCTAGAGAAATTACTCAGTGCGACCACAGGTGTATGTTTGCGATCGCAGAGTAGAGAGAGAGGAGGCAGTGTGGTCGCATGGGCTTGTGTGCGATCGCATAAGGGGTCTTGGCGCGTGGGGGAAGGGTTGGCCTGTCCACAGTGCGATCGCGTGCACTGTGGTGCGATCGCGTGAGGGAGTGAGGAGAGGCACTGTGCGAACGCGCCTGGGTGTGTGCGAACGCACAGACTATTATATTAAAAACCAGGGCAGTATATAATTAAACCCTTCCGCGACCATTAACCCTTTTTCACCATTTTTGTACGGAAAGAGAGCTTTTGAGGCGATTTTGAAGAGAGGAAATCATCGTTCTTCATTGAGGTAAGGATTTTGGACCCTAAAACTCAATTATATGTGATTAAGGATCAAAACACCAGTGTTTAATCCATGAAAATAAGTAGAAAAAGATGGAGTTAGGGCTTGAGATTATGAGACCTTCTAGGGGTGATTTGAGGGATCAAACGGACTCCAATTTTAGCGTTCTTTATATGTACGGACTCGTGAGATGATGAAGAACATTTTGGTATAAAATTTATCGATTTCCGAGACGTGGGCCTGGGGGTCGGGTTTTGGCTAATTTCGGGTTTTGAGCTAAAATTAGTATTTTTCAATTGGAATTCATTCCCTTAGCATACTTTGATGATAAAATCTGATCTTGGTAGATTTGGAGCACTCGAAAGTTGATTCGAGAGGCAAACGGGTTGCAAAGTAGCTTTTCGGGCTAGTTTGAGGTAAGTAAATGTCTTTAAATCCTGTCCTAAGGGTATGAAACCCCAGACTTTGCATCCTTTCACGGTTTTGGAGTGCACAAATTGGGAATTTGGAAATATATTCCTTTTTAGGAAACTATTGAGTTGCAAAACCGGTTTTTAAGCCTATGCTTAGTAGTATTGATATATTTTGATATGATTTGGGTTGTAAGCCATGTTTGGGGCCTAGTGCCTATCTGTTTACCCCTTTGGGGGCTGCTTTTACTATTTTCCTCACTTGATATGTTATGATTTTCACTCAGTCTTTTCTTGATAATTGTTTTGACACTCGGAATATTTTGATATTATTTCTTGAAAATGAAACACTATTTTTGGGTCGAGAACCCGGTATAATTATGGCCCGAGTGTCATGTTGAGAGTGTCTTACTGAGTGAGGTTGCAGGCCAATATGGTGAGGATGTTATGATATGAGAGAGGTTGAGTGCCAATATTATGAGTGAATTATGCCATGATGTGGCTTGTTTATAGCGCTTGGGTTGTAGGAACCCCTCCGGAGTCTGTACACACCCCCAGTGAGCGCAGGTACCTACTGAGTGCAAGTGATGCCCGCGGGGCTGATACTGAGTCGATGTGAGGTTGCCCACTGGGCTAATACTGACTGACTGTTAGGTTTCCCGCTGGGCTGATACTGAGTGATGGTGAGGTGCTGAGGGAAATGTTATGAGAGATGATTATGGCCCGAGGGGCAGATTTATGATGATATTTTACTGAGTTTTTGACTATGATTCACTTCATTTTTCAAACTGATTTTACTGAGCGTCTTACTGAGAAATATTGGAAAATATACTTGTTTCAAAGGATTTTTCTGAAAATTGGTTTTCGAACTTATGTATACTGTATTGAGACTTGATGTTTTACTGTTTTGTGGATTGGTGTATCTGTGTTGTGTGTTTCATATACTTCAGACTGTGATTTATTCTCATTACTTTTGTGTTGGTGTACTCATCATTACTCCCTGCACCCTTGTGTGCAGATCCAGGTACTAGTGCGGAGCAGTAGCCATCTTTGTTCGTTAGCAGCAGCTTTACGGGATTTTGAGGTAGCTGTCCAGCGTCTGCAACTTCTCCATTTCCCTTCCTTTATTAGTATTAGTATTTATTTCATAGACATTGTTTAATACATTAGCAGAGTTAGTTTTATTTCTTAGATGCTCGTGACCATGTTGACTCCAGTCTTGGGAGATTTTGTTTAGACTATTAGATTATTATTGAGGCGTAAAGACTTAATGAAATTAATTATACTATGTTTGATGTTTGTTATTGATTTATGAAATATTATAATAGAACGAACTGGTAGTTATGTGATAGTTGGATAGACTAGTTCCACGATAGGCGCCATCACAACCTTTTAGGATTTGGGGTCGTGACACCATATCACTATGCAATGCTCTCTAGAAGTGCGAGGTGAATTGAGGACCTCGATCTGATACAATGGACACCGACACACCGTGCAACAGGACTATCTCCCGAATGTAGATCTGGGATAACCTCTCAGAAGTTTAAGTAGTAGCTACTGAATGAAATGTGCCTATTTGGTCAACCTATCCACAATGACCTAAACCGCATCAACCTTCCGCAAAGTCCGAGGCAACCCAACCACGAAGTCCATAGTGATGCGCTCCCACTTCCACTCAGGAATGGGCATCTGCTGAAGTAGGCCTCCTGGCCTCTGGTGCTTATACTTGACTTGCTGGCAATTAAGACATCTAGCCACATACTCCACTATGTCCTTCTTCATCCGCCTCCACCAGAAATGCTGCTTCAAGTCACGATACATCTTCGTATCACCAGGATGAACAGAATACCATGAACTGTGAGCCTCCTCTAGAATCCTCTCCCTCAGGCCATCAACATTAGGAACACACAAACGGCCCTGAAGTCTTAGAACACCATCCTCACCCATAGTAATCTTCTTGGCACCACCCTGAACCACTGTCTCCTGTAGCTCCGCCAAACACAGATCATCATACTGTCGGGCCTTAATCTCCCCTAATAATTAAGACTGAGCAACCACATGTGCAAGAACTCGGCGAGGCTCTGAAAGGTCGAATCTCACCAGGAGATTAGCTAAGGACTGAATGTCCAAGGCTAGGGGTCTCTCCTCTGCTGCAATATAAGCCAAACTACTCATACTCTCTGCCTTCCTACTCAAGGCATCCGCTACCACATTTTCCTTGCCCGGATGATAAAAAATGGTGATGTCATAATCCTTCAGTAACTCAAGCCACCTGCGCTGCCTCAAATTAAGATCCCTCTGCTTGAACAAGTGTTGTAAGCTGCGGTGATCTGTATAAACCTCATGGACACCCCATACAAGTAATGCCTCCAAATCTTAAAGGCATGAAAAATTGCCGCCAACATCGTGCACAGGGTAATTCTTCTCATAGACCTTCATCTGGCGCAAAGCATAAGCAATAACTCTCCTCTCTTGCATCAACACACACCCCAAGCCAACGCGTGAAATGTCACAATATACTGTATACATCCCAAAATCGGAAGGCAATATCAAAACTAGTGCTGAGGTTAATGTTGTCTTTAGCTTCTGAAAGCTCGCCTCACACTCGTCGAGCCATCGGAACGGGGCATTCTTCTGAGTCAATCTAGTTAATGGGGATGCAATGGAAGAAAAGCCCTCCACAAATCGCCGATAGTAGCATGCTAGACCCAAGAAACTCTTGATCTCTGTAGCTGATGTAGGACGTGGCCAATTTTGAACTGCCTCAATTTTCTTAGGATCAACCTTTATACCCTCTCTGGATACCACGTGTCCCAAGAATGCCACAAAATCTAACCAAAACTCACACTAGGAGAACTTAGCATATAGCTTCTGTTCTCGCAAAGTCTGGAGCACCACTCTCAAATGCTGCTCGTTCTCGCCCAGGCTACGTGAGTAAATCGGAATGTCATCAATGAAGACAATGACAAAAGAATGAATATACGACCAGAACACCATGTTCATCAAGTCCATAAATGCTTCTGGGGCATTAGTCAAGCCAAAGGACATCACCAGGAACTTATAATGGCCATATCTCGTATGAAAAGCAGTCTTCGGAACGTCTGAGTCCCAAATCTTCAACTGGTGGTACCCCGATCTCAAGTCGATCTTAGAAAACACCCGAGCACCCTGCAACTGGTCAAACAAATCATCGATGCACGACAATGGATACTTATTCTTAATGGTGAACTTGTTCAGCTGGAGGTAGTCAATACACATTCGCATGGACCCATCTTTCTTCTTCACAAATAGCACTGGAGCACCCCACGGCGACACACTCGGCCTGATAAACCCCTTAGCCAACAACTCTTCAAGCTCCTCCTTCAACTCTATCGGAGACATACGGTACGGGGGAATGGAAATAGGCTGGGTGCCTGGAGAATGTAGGCTGATAACTCTGCTGAACGGACTTGCCCCGAAGCCTGGGACAAGTCCTCGCTCTAGCTGCTAAAACTGATACCGCAGCTCTTCCCTCTCGGAGGGTGGAATATATCTGTCCAGGAACAACTGAGTGAACTGCTCTCAAGTTATAGAAGGGGAACCTGCCGGTCTACCAAGGATATAAGCCTGCCACCATCTGCGGGCCCTGCCCTCTAACTGAAAAGTAGTGAAGTCAACTCCATGGGACTCCAATATCCTCATGTTGTGCAGTCTGTCCCTGCACCTATCAATGAAGTTCTAGGCATCCTCCCCCCGCTCACGTACAAAGACAGGAGGGTGAAATCTAGTCCATCTATCTAATAACTTATGTGGATCGCCGTCTACAGCTGGTCTGAGCTCAGGTGCTGCTGCTACAGGCTGGGCTCCACCCACAGGCAGTGTACCCGGGGTCTGATATATTGATGTTGCATGTCTTGCGGCTTGGGAAGTATTGGTATGGACTTCCCCTCCCGTCTGAGATGTGGCAGGATCCGCTGGAAATAAACCAGCCTGAGTCATAGTGTCCATTAACCGCATCATACGGCCCATGACCTCCTGGAAGCCTGGTGCAGTCATAAGTCCATCAGAGCTGGATCTGCTGGGGGCACCTCGCCCTGCTCCTCAGTAATTGTATCCTCTACCGGATCCGCTGGGTGTGCTAATGGAACAACTTTGGGATGCCCTCATCCCCTACCCCTGGCCGGTGCTCTCCCCCGGCCTTGGACGGCAGGGGTAGCGGCATCTCCCCGGTCTGGAACGTCAGTTGCGCACGTCCTCACCATTTTTGAGAGAATAGAAGAGTGAGATTTAGTACACCATCGACTGCACAATAGAATATGAATAAAGAGAGGTTTCCTAACATCATATAGCCTCACGAAAATAAGTAAAGACGTCTCTGTACCGATCCACAAGACTTTAATGGGTTTGCTCGTGACTTGTGAGACCTACGTGAACCTAGAGCTTTGATACCATGTTTTCACGACCCAAAATCCTAAATCAGGTCGTGATGGCGCCCAACACCGGGGTCAGGCAAGCCAACACTTGTTTTACTAGCGAGATTTCCTTTTTACATAAAACGTTCCAATACGTACCAAGTTTTAAGTTTAAAATCATTAAGTGAAAACGGATAAATTAACCAACTTGAACCAATGTACCAAAAGGATCATTATCAACATATACAGTTCCAAAAATGTAATGTCTACTACGTGTGCCAGGAACTAGTGTCATAAGTCTACAGGCAGACTAGTAGAATATACAAAATATGGAATAAACTGTTCTACTGTCTGAAAGAAGTAGAAAGATATAAACAAAAGACAACTCCATAGTGCTGCTGAGAAACGCCAAGGGAAGCAGCTCACCGTGAAGTCAGGTCCGGAATATACTCTCAGGATCGAGCTCTGGTCTGATAACTAGATGCACCTGCCTCAGAACCTGTACAATTAAGTACAGAAGTGTAGCATGAGTACATAAACAGATATGTACCCAGTGGGTATCCCGTCTAATCTCGAAGAAGTAGTGATGAGAGGTCGACGTGATACTTACTAGGGTCAAAATGTAATAATATAATTAAATGAAGGCTAGGTAGGGATAGCAGTCGTAATAATCACGAAGTCATGAAATATCAAGTATAAATTTGTAATTTACCTTTGCACGTCAAATTTCACTAGCATATAATGTACTAATTACATTTTTTTTTACATGAATCAAATTATACAAGTATCACAAACTCCCAGTCAATTATATAGCACATAGTATGCCGAAAGCGTACGGCCGAAGCGTCGCGAAAATAAATGTGCATTGCCGAGGGTCGAACGGCTCGAACCATAGATGCATCTATACCCCGCTCGAGAATCGAACATGTGACGCGGTTGACATAATGATAGGGCTATCCCGCTCACGAATCATACATATGATGCGGGTGCCCATATACATACACAGAATTATCCAGAATCCAAGGATTTAATAGAGATTATGCTTGAAGACAAGAATTTAAGCAATGTAATTTTGAATGTAACTTCCTAAATATCTTCATACCAATTTGAGGATACTAAGAAACTCAAAATACATTTAAGGTCACATACAAGGCACATAAAAGCATGCTTGTGAGTCCTAAAACTACCCAACATAATATAGTAGTAGCTACGCACGGACCCTCGTCACCTCGTGCGTGTGTAGCCCCCGCAAATAAGGGCATGCAATTATTTATAATCACCTATGGGGACAATTCCCTCTTACAAGGTTAGAAAGGAGACTCAACTCGTGCCGAGCCTACTTTCCGGGTCAAGAATGCGCCAAAAACTCCAAACTCGTCTCCCAAGGACTCGAAACTAGTCAAATGATGTATAAATACATTAATATATACTCAAAGGCATGAAATTCCCCTATTTACTTAGTTATTTCAACTTACTTTGAAGAATCCCAAAATAAACCCCAGGGTCCACATGCTCGGATTCTGAAATTTTTTGAAGGAAACACTCACCCATAGCCTAAGGATCAATAATATATAGTATTTGTATGATTTCATGGCAAACACCTTGGTAATTCTCCCATTTTTCATAAAACCTAGGTTTTTACTCTAACCCATGATTTTCCACTAATTAGTGGGTTAATCTACCTAAGAATTCAAGTATTCAACTTAATTTATAGTAGGAATTACTTACCTCACAGTTTCTAGGTGAAATCTCCTCTTTGAAAGCTCCCAAAATTGCCCCAGGTGAAGAAAAATGGCTCAAGAGGGACTAAGTCCTGTTTTAATCAAACACTGCCCAGCTTCCCCTTGTATGTGATCGCAGGAGGGGCAATGCGATCGTGATGGTAAACTGGCCAGGGCCCCCGAAGGCCTACAGTGCGATCGCAGAAGGGGGTCATGTGATTGCGGAGGCTATCTGGGCTAGTACTATGCGATCGCGGGGGAGGGGGAATGCGAACGCAGAGAAAAAAAGCTGGGCCAGGCCACATCCTTACGCTGTGCGAACGCATACAGCCCTTTGCGATCACATAGGTCATTTTCCCCACACCCTGCCAATTCCTTCTATGCGATCGTGTGAGTGCACCCGCGATCGCACAGAAGGAAACCAGACTGTGAAAATCTGGTGTTTTGCATTTAGCTCCGAGGGGTTCGAAACTTACCCGAGCCCTTTGGGACCCCATCCAAAGGCACTGGCAAGTCTGTATTCATGATACATACTCACTCGAATTTTCGGAACATGAAAAACAACAATGAAACTAAGAATCCGACCCCAAAACCAAATTGAATCAAACTTTGAACTTCAAGTTCTAGAATTCGCTTTCAATGCGCCGAACCTACCTATACTACTCGGAATAACACCAAATTTTGCAAGAAAGTCATAAATGACATACCGGAACTATTCCCAATCTCGGAATTCCGTTCGGACCTCAATAACACAAAAACACGTTCCAAACCTCAATTTGAACTTAAGGAAACTCTTATTTCGCTATTTGGCGCCGAAATGCTCCCGGGTCATCCAAACCCCATTCCGGACATACGCACAAGTCCGAAATCATCATACTAAGTTACCGGAATCGTCAAAACTTGATTCCGAGGCCGTTTACTCAAAATGTTGACCGAAGTCAAACTTGGCCTTAAAGGCCAACCTTAAGGAACTAAGTGTTCCTATACTACTCTAAACTCTTCCGAATCCCGAACCACTCGTCCCCACAGGTCATAAATCATAAAAATCCACTACGGGAAGTCTCATTCTGGGGAACGGGGTCCTATAATGCAAAATGACCGGTCAGGTCGTTACATTACCGATTTTGGGGAAATTGTAAATTCTGTCAAGATTTCCATATCGAGACCGCTAGATTTCTTTTATTATTGTTATTATTCTGTAAATGTTAGGCTTACCTAGTCCCTAAGACTAGGTGCCATCACGATACCCAACGGAGGGAAATTGAGTCGTGACAGGTTGAAGGAAATGTTGAAGAAAAGCTTGGTCGAGGTAAAAGGAATAAGAGGCTTAGTTGGCAGTTAAAATCTCCTTTTGAACAGGAAAGAAAAACAGCAAAATCGATGGCACATAATGAAAATACTCCCGAGAATTCAGGCTGGATAAAATCAAAATATAATCGTACATGTATTTTTCATTATGCCAAAGATGATGCAAAATTATTGAAGAGATTCATTGTGTGGTTCGGCAAGGAGAAAAGGAAAGGTCGCAAAAAACCGTAAGTCCCTTAATGTATTTT
Organism: Nicotiana undulata; assembly: GCA_005239495.1. Lineage (NCBI taxonomy): Eukaryota > Viridiplantae > Streptophyta > Magnoliopsida > Solanales > Solanaceae > Nicotiana > Nicotiana undulata. Next base: position 43,974 of record ML248853.1, read on the forward strand.
ATTATTTGTTAATTGCTTAAATTCGTGTCCTTAACTTGTAAATTTAAATTTAGGACTAAGTGTATTGATTTTGAAATTCCTAAAGTTAAATGTCCATAAGTTCTGTGATTGTAAGTCTAAGTTTAGGACCTAGTGTCCTTAACTTTTGAACTTGGAAATCAAAGTTCAAGACCAAGTGTCCTTAACTTTTTCAACTTGAAACTCAAACTTCAGGACCATGTGTCCTTAATATTTCAACTTGAAACTCAAACTTCAAGACCTAGTGTCCTTAAGTTTTCAACTTGAAACTCAAAGTTCAGGACCATGTGTCCTTAACTTTTCAACTTGAAACTCAAACTTCAGGACCTTGTGTCCTTAACTTCTCAACTTGAAAATCAAAGTTCAAGACCATGTGTCCTTAACTTTTCAATTTGAAACTCAAACTTCAGGACCTTGTGTCCTTAACTTTTCAACTTGAAACTCAAAGTTCAGGACATGTGTCCTTAACTTATCAACTTGAAACTCAAACTTCAGGACCTTGTGTCCTTAGCTTCTCAACTTGAAAATCAAACTTCAGGACCATGTGTCCTCAACTTTTCAACTTGAAACTCAAAGTTCAGGACCATGTGTCTTAACTTTTCAACTTGAAACTCAAACTTCAGGACATAGTGTCCTTAACTTTTGAGCTTCTTATTTTTAGTTCAGGACTAGATGTCCTTAATTAGGAAATAAGGACTAACTTCTAACTTTGATATTTTCAAAATTTTCAGAGGACAAACTGATATATGTGCTGATGATAATGGTGTGAGAAAGAACTCATACAAATTGTATCATCAAAAAATCAGTAGCAAAATGTTCTTCCTTGAGCTTTCAGATAGTAGCTTTGTACTTGATGATAAGGTTTGATAATTCGCAAGGCATTTATTTTCTTTATTCTTAATTTACTATTTTTTAATTATTTTATGACTGATGGATTTGTTTTATTTTTTTGCTTTTTTATGAAGCATATTGACATTGCCCTATATTATTTGAGAAAGAAGGAAGGCTACCACCCTCGCGACCATCCATTTCGTTGCACAACTACAGATATAGTTTTTGATAACTATATGCTAGAGATATATAAGAAATTCAATGAAGATGTTACAGATGGCTTTTGGTGTGGTGATAATCAATTGGTCCTGACACCATATGTATGGGGTGACTATCGTAGATGGGGAATTGCTTGGACAGAGGTTGAAAAAATCTTTTTTCCATGCCGTCTTCCTTCAGAGGATGATAATGTTGTGACACATTTTCTTTTGGAGGTATTGGACTTGAATAAGAAAAAGATTGATGTGTATGATTCCATATATAGTGAGCCATATGAGGCAGGAATGAACCACATTGAAATGTATGCACGCGTGATCCCCCACTTGCTAAAGTTCTCACTGTTTGAGAAAAATCACAAGTCTTTTGGAAATGCATTCAACAAATTTGATATTCAGTGGCAAAGATCACCACACCAAACTGGATTGTACGTGTTGTTATTTGTTATATAATTTATATGTACTTTAGGTTTATTGTTTAATTGACTCCATATCTTACATTTTTCTTAGGACTGATTGTGGTGCATTCCTAATTAAGAATGTGGAGTTGTTGATTATGGGAAAGGATGTAGAGAAATTCCAACCTGAAGACATAAAAGACTTTAGAAAAGAACTTGCAGCAAATCATTGGGCACATGGAGAGTGGAAAAGAAATTCTGGTTATGATACACCACCAGAAAATGTTGGCGACGACTATGATAGTGAAAATTAAACTTGTTGTCCGAAGGAACTGTAGTTTAGTTGTAAAGAAACTTAGTTGTAGTTGATTTTTTGTAAAGAATCCATATGAATTCTAAAATTTCTTGTAAATTATGGAAAAGGCACTTTTATTTTGTTTGCATAGCATAATTTTTTGTCACATCTATGCAAAATTACAATTTCAGAAGTAATATAAAGGCATCATCTTATTAATTTCTTTGTTTCTGTCAAGTATTGATTTGTCTATTTGCAACACCTAAATTAAGTGTATTGAGCTTGTAAGTATTACTTGAGGACCAAGTGTAATTGAACTTCAAATTCAAAGTTAAGGACCAAGTGTCCTTAACTTTTGAACCTGTAAGTGGAAGTTAAGGACTGCATGTCCTTAACTTTTGAACCTGTAAGTGGAAGTTAAGGAATGCCTGTCCTTAACTTTTAAACTTTGAAATCAAAGTTAAGGACTTCCTGTACTTAACTTTTGAACCTGTAAGTGGAAGTTAAGGACTACCTGTCCTTACCTTTAAAACTTGAAAGTCAAAGTTAAGGACTGCATGTCCTTAACTTTTAAACTTGAAAGTCAAAGTTAAGGATTGCCTATCCTTAACTTTTGTACCTGTAAGTCAAAGTTAAGGAATGCATGCCCTTAACTATTGAAATTTGAACTCAAAGTTAAGGACTCTCTGTCCTTAACTTTTGAACCTGTAAGTGGAAGTTAAGGATTGCATGTCCTTAACTTTTGAACTTTGAAATCAAAGTTAAGGACTTCATGTCCTTAACTTTTGAACCTGTAAGTGGAAGTTAAAGACTGCATGTCCTTAACTTTTAAACTTGAAAGTCAAAGTTCAGGACTTCAGGACTATCTGTCCCTAACTTTTAAACTTGAAAGTCAAAGTTAAGGACTTCATGTCCTTAACTTTTGAACCTGTAAGTCGAAGTTAAGGACTGCCTGTCCTTAACTTTTGAATATTAAAATCAAAAGACACAATAAGAATGTAAGCGGAAAGAAATTTTGAAAATTCAGACATCTGCTTAAATAAAAATAATCTAAATGAATTCAATTCATAGCAAAAACTTAAAAGAGTCAATATATCTACTCTTCTCTATGCTTCCTAGAAAATGGGTGGACTGCCGGAGGATATATACAAGTTGTTCTATTATGACCAATTCTTCTGCAACGACCACATTTGAATGATATTTTTGATGACTCGATAACTGGAATATGCATTTTCTTCTGCCTTCTACCTGGTGGCACTTTGAAATCTGGAGGTTTAATAATTTGTGACTTATGTTTTCAGCCAAGATTCCTTTAAGTACCAGTGTGAGCAAAAAGTTGGACTTCTTGTTATTTCTCTTCTCGATAGCTTCAATTGCATGTATGCATGATAATTCATTAAATTGAAATTGAAAACAATCACATATTCTTTTGTTTAAGTCCACCAAGAAAGTAATCCCTTCTTCTTCAACTCTAGAACGCCATGAATCAATAGGGAAGACCTTCAATGTTGAAAACTAATAAGTTAGTAAATTATGTTAAATCATATTAAAATAATAACCTAAACATAAAACATAATACTTACATTCAAAGTAAATGTTAAATCTATCTTTTCCTTCAATTCCTCTTCTACCCAACAAGAAACATCATAAAAAGTTCCTTCTGCTTGATTTCTTCTTTCATAAAACCAACATTGTAGCTTCACTTGGATGTAATCCATCATTCTTAATATAGGCAGCTCCCTTGATTCTAATAAGACAGAATTCATTGACTTAACTATGTTTGTTGTGAGCATGTCATATCTTCGCCGTGGACTACAAGAACGTGCCCACCTTTCCGGTGGTTCTTCCATCAAGTAGTCATAAGTCTTCTTATCTACTTTTGCTATATCTGACATGTAAAGATCAAATTCTTTGCGCATGTATACTCTTGCAGCACTTTGAAAAAGTTTTATGACCTCGCTTTTCACTTTCCTTCGCTTTAGGTTCTGCTCCAAATGATAGATACAAATCCCATGGTGGCTTTCAGGATATACCTTTGCGATGGCATATGCAATAGCTTGATGCCTGTCTGTTAAAAAAATTAAATTCTCACGGCTTCCAATTGCATTGCGAAGCTCACTAAAGTACCACTCATAGGAATTATTATTTTAAGATTCTGCTATTCCAAAGGCTAGTGGGAAAATTTGGTTATTTGCATCCTTTGAAACTGAAATCATTAAAACACCACGAAATTTTGACTCAAAAAAGTTGCATCAACAACAATCACTGGTCTACAATGATTCCAGCCAGCTATGATCCATATGCATAAAAAATATAAACAAACCTGAAAATACAGTATAAAAGAAGGTTAACAGAAGTTAAGGACATGCAATCCTTAACTTTGACTTACAAGGTCAAAAGTAAAGGACAGATAGTCCTGAAGTTAGACTAACAAGGTCAGAAATTAAGGACAGGCAGTCCTTAACTTTTTGACTGCACACATGAAAGTTAAGGACAACACGTCTTTAACTTTTTAACTGGTTAAATACAGCATGTGCTAACATTTATAAAACAGACTAATAAACTCTTTTTTGATTGTTTACCTGTTGTTGTCGTCTATCTTTATGTTAGTATATGTTCCCGAGTTTTTACTTCTCATCATATACAAGTATGAAGACAATAATTCATAATTCTCTTCAGGAGTTCCTCTTATTAAAGCAGAAGCACGTTGAATAGCACACCACGCCTTGTGATACCCAATGTTTAGTCCATGCAATTTTTGCATTTCTGCCATGACAAAAGCTGGTGTAACTTCAAACCTTGGGTATCGAATATTGTCAATAATGTAACCACTAATAAACTTTGAAGTTGCATGCCTTTGATCAGCTTTCATAGTGTTAACTGAGCAGTCATGATTTTTCTCGATCTTTACTATCTTGAACAATATTGAATCTTTAATTCTGAAAGCTGCCAGTACGGGTATGCTAATAGATAGTGGATCTTCCAGTCCTAGAATAAGAAAGTAGCTTGTCTGTCGTACTGGCTGCCTCATTGAATGTGTCAATCTGCATTCTATATAAGGAGTTGATTTGCATCCTTGTTTGGCAGTACTAGTGTACTAGATACTAGATACTACTAGTCTACTCTACTCTACTAGTCCTAGTACTAGATACTAGATAGACATGTCGGTCACGCATACACCACCCACACCTATCATCAATGCATTTCAACGAATATGTTTTTGAGCTTGATCTAACAACCTTGAATTCAAAATATCCTTTAATTGCTATATTCGAAAAACAATTAATTATAGTCTTCTTTTTGTCAATTATTGATCCCACTTTTGTTTCTTTAATGACCAGAGCAGTCGTTACGTAGAACCTGCATTATAATTACTGTTATTTCCTTGGCATAGGTTGGTTATACTGTTTATGATGTGTTAGAGTTGGTAGGCTTGGAATCGGAATGGTTGTAATGAGGGTTAAGTCATTTAGTCTTTAAAAATAGCCTTATAGTTGAAAAGTCAACTGAGAGTTGGCTTATTGGTAAATGACCCCGGAATGCGGGTTTTATGGCTCGGATAGCTTCGTTAGGTGATTTGGGACTTAGGAGTGTGTTCGGAATAATATTTGTGATGCCCGATGTAGAATTAGGCTTGAATTGGCGAAAGTTAGTTTTTGGCGACTTCCGATCGACAGTGGAAAATAGGCTATCGGGGTCGGAATGGAATTTCGATAGTTGGAACAGGTTCGTAATGTCATTTTGGATATGTCTGCAAAATTTCAGGTCAATCTGAGTTGTTTTGTATAGTTTCAGTATCAGTTGTGGATTTTAGAAATTTGAAAGTTCTTAGGCTTGAATCCAATGTGATTTTGGTGTTTTGATGTTAGTTTTGGTGTTCCGAGGGTGAAACTAGGTTTGAATGATCATATGTGATGTGTTGGTATATTTTGTTGGGGTCTCGAGGGGCTCGGGATTGATTTCGGGTGGTTAACGGACTCATTTGGACTTAAAGAAATAGTTGTTTTTCTTGTGTTTCTACAGAGGTTTTTACCCTATGCGTTCGCGGAGAGGAGCTCGCGTTCGCATAGGAGAATTTGGGGAGATGGGATTTTTCTTCTGTGCATTATGGTTATGGAGGTGCGAGCGCAGAGAGTTAGAGGGTCTGGGCAGTGCGAACGCGGGTGAGGATATGCGTTCGCATAGGGTTAGGTTCATCTGAGGGACCCCAAGCCATTTGGTCTATGCGTTCGCAGGCCTGAGGTGCGATCGCGAGGGGTGGGGCAGGTTGGTATGTGTGTTCACGGGCACGTGGTCACGTTCGTGTAGAGGAAAACGTGGGCTGTGGAAATTTGTTCTGTGCGAATGCGGTCGAGCTTGTGCGTTCGCGAAGGGTATTTACCTGGGCAGCATTAAATTAAACCCTCCGCGACCATTAAACCTCTTAACACCATTTTTGAACGGGAAAAGAGCTTGGAGGCGATTTTGAAGAAGGTAAATCATTGTTCTTCGTTGAGGTAAGTATTTTGGACCCTAAAACTCGATTATATGTGATTAAGGATCAAAATATCAGTGTTTAATTCATGAAAATCAGTAGAAAAAGATGGGATTAGGGCTTGAGATTATGAGACCTTTAGGGGATGATTTGAGGGGTCAAACGAACTCCGATTTTAGCGTTCTTTATATGTACAGACTCGTGAGATGATGAAGAACATTTTGGTATAAAATTTGTCGAGTTTCGAGATGCGAGCCCGGGGGTCGAGTTTTGGCAAATTTCGGGTTTTGTGCTAAAATTGGTATTTTTCAATTGGAATTCATTCCCTTAGCATAATTTGATGATAAAAATCTGATCTTGGTAGGTTTGGAGCACTCGGAAGTTGATACGAGAGTCAAACGGGTTGCAGAGTAGATTTTCGGGCTAGTTTGAGGTAAGTAATGTCTTTAAATCCTGTCCTGAGGGTATGAAACCCCGGACCTTGCATCGTTTCACGGATTTTGGAATGCAAAGATTGGAACTTTGGAAGTATATTCCCTATTTAGGCAACTATTGAGTTGCGAAACCAATTTTTAAGCCTATGCTTAATAGTATTGATATATTTTGATATGATTTGGGTTGTAACCCATGTTTGGGGCCTAGTGTCGATATGTTTATCCCTTGGGGGCTGATTTTACTATTTTCCTCACTTGATATGTTATGATTTTCACTCAGCCTTTTCTTGATAATTGTTTTGACACTCAGAGTATTTTGATATTATTTATTGAAGATGAAACACTGTTTTTGGGTCGAGAACCCGATATATTTGTGGCCCGAGTGGCATGTTGAAAGTGTCTGACTGAGTGAGGTTGCGGGCCAATATTGTGAGGATGTTATGATACGAGAGAGGCTGAGGGCAAATATTGTAAGTGATTAATGCCATGATGTGGCTTGTTATAGCGCTTGGGCTGTAGGAGCCCCTCCGGAGTCTGTACACACCCCCAGTGAGCGCAAGTACCTATTGAGTGCGAGTGATGCCCGCGAGGCTGATACTGAGTGGCTGTGAGGTTGCCTGCTGGGCTGATACTGAGTGACTCTAAGGTTGCCTACTGGGCTGATACTGAGTGATGGCGAGGTGCCGATGGAAATGTTATGAGAGATTATTATGGCCCGAGGAGCAGTGTTATGATGATTTTACTGAGTTTTTGACTATGATTCACTTCATTTTCAAACTGAATTTTACTGAGAGTTTTACTGAGATATTGAAAATATACTTGTTTCAAAAGAGTTTCTGGAAATTGGTTTTCGAACTTATGTATACTGTATTGAGACTTGATGTTTTACTACTTGTGGATTGGTGTTTTGTGTTGTGTGTTTCATATACTTCAGACTGTGATTTATTTTCATTACTATTGAGTTGGCGTACTCATCATTACTCCCTGCACCCCTGTGTGCAGATCCAGGTACTAGTGCGGAGCAGTAGCCATCTTTGTTCGTTAGCAGCAGCTTTTACGGGATTTCGAAGTAGCTTCTCCATTTCCCTCCCTTTATTAGTATTAGTATTTATTTCATAGACATTGTTTAAGACATTAGCAGAGTTAGTTTTATTTCTTAGATACTCGTGACCATGTTGACTCTAGTCTTGGGAGGTTTTGTTTAGACTGTTGGATTATTATGGGGACGTAAAGACTTAATGACATTATTTATACTCTGTTTGCTGTTTGTTATTGATTTGTGAAATATTTTAATAGAACAAATGGGTAGTTATGTGTTGGTTCGCTAGCCTAGTTCCACGATAGGCGCCATCACGACCTGTTAGGATTTGGGGTCGTGACAATTTCATCCAACGAAGCATTTTCTCTTAATATCGTAGTTGGGGATTCTTTTTGTTTCGAATTTGACCTTCGTCTAATTAGTTGAGTAGAAGTTTTTTCAGAAACTTCTTCGATTACCGGTGCACTCTCTAAGACTTGAATACCCAAAGCTTGTTCGTTATCAATCTCTATAATGCTTTGTCCATCAACTTGAATAGAATCAAATATTTGCAGCACCTCTTCAGTTATTGGTTGAGCTACAACCATATCTATTTCCATTATCTGTTGGTATTTGTTTTGATTGTCATGTTCAGTTTCTCTGTTGACATTTTCAAGGGTGCTTGTTGATCCGAAATTTCTTTCCGAAATATCAACAATGAAACGACAACCCTTGAAGAGTGAATGAGTTTTTAGTAACTCTATACATGTGTGAAGATCTAAATCTTTGGATACAAGCATTCCCTTGCTTGTTCCCAGGTTGGTATCAAACCATATCATTGCTTCAAACTTGTCTCTATCTAATTCAATAACTTCACAGATCTGTTTAATGAAATCTTCAAACTAAATTGCCTCAGGTACTAGAACAAGCTTTGTTTGATGATCAAGATACTTATAGTCTTCAGTCCATCTACCATTAAATGCAACTATAATGCATATTGTTTCCATCCTGCAAGTCAAGAGCAATCATTTTATAATTAAGAACATGTACTGTAAGTTCAGGACCAAGTTAAGGACCAAGTGTCCTTAACTTTTGAACTTGGAATTCAAAGTTAAGGACCAAATGTCCTTAACTTTTGAACTTGGAACCTAAAGTTCAGGACCAAGTGTCCTTAACATTTGAACTTGGAACATAAAGTTCAGGATCAAGTGTCCTTAAGTTATGAACTTGAAACTCAAACTTGTCACGACCCGAAATCCCACCTTCGGGCCATGACTGCGACTAACGGTGAACCCGCTAGACAAGCCAACATATACTGCACATTAATATTTTTTTTCAAATCAATTCAACAGTAGAAAAATTGATGCCCTTCAAATATGAACTGAAATAACCAACATAATCCATAACTTTAACAGCGGAAATGTAATAGAAATTCAAAATGCAAAGTGAAATGATAAAATACATAATGTCGCATACCCAAAATCGGGGTGTCACAACCTCACGGACTATCTAAACTGAGTGCTAAATATAGAGTCTGAAAAAGAAATATATAATTGTCTTGAAACTAGGAGAAAAAGGTAAGACAATGAAGAATCCAAAGGCAGGAGAGACACCGAGGCGCACGAACGCCAGCGGGTATACCTTGAAGCTCTGGGTGGACTGAAGGTGACTTCCTCAACGCGGTCCACTGGGTCCGGATGCGGGGTCTGCACAACATTAAGAAGTGCAGTGTAGCATCAGTACAACCGACCCCATGTACTGAGTAAGTGCCGAGCCTAACCTCGGCCGAAGTAGTGACGAGGCTAGACTTGACAATAACGATAACCTGTCCTATTCTACACCAGGTAACAGGGATAATACAAGGCAAGAGATAAGCAAACAGGTAAGGGATGCGAGAGAAGTAAAAGGGGAACAAGTGAAATGAAGCAGTCAAATTGACAGATAGAAGTAAACAAGGGAGGCAATCTAACAAAATAGACAACGAAGCAAGTATAAGTACCAAAAATGTAAAACAATGGCACGGCATCACCCTTCGTGCTTTTACTCTCTTCGTCACAATGCAAAGTAATCAAATATCATGGCACGACATCACCCTTCGTGCTTTTACTCTCTTCCTCACAATGCAATGTACAATGTATCATGGCACGGCATTAACCTTCGTGCTTATAATCAATAAAATTCATGGCACGACATTAACCTTCGTGCTTATAATCAATAAAAATCATGGCACGACATCACCCTTCATGCTTTACACTCTTCCTCACTATGAAATGTAATCAGATATCATGGCACGGCATCACCCTTCGTGATTTACACTCTTCCTCACCAAACAATAACAGATATAATGGCAAGGAGTACAGCATAGTGGAAATTGACAGTTTCAGACACTCGGCAAGGGGAAAGACATCAATTAATAACTCAATAAATGCCCGGCAAGGGTCTCAGCTGTAACCAATCGCTTCGGTCATATACGCTACACTTGGATTCTCATTCATATCAACACTTCTCAAGCTCAACAGCTAATACTTTCAATCAAGAATAAATTACCAAGTAAGGACAATCCCATAATATACTAAACATAGAAGAAATACTACAGTTTCTATAAAAATAGACTCACGGGCATACTTTACACACATTGCATAGGTACTCGTCACCTCACCTATGCAA
>ML248854.1:0-41723 GCA_005239495.1 Nicotiana undulata
TTAATATTTACTATTAACAAATAAATTTGGTCCAAAAAATAATCTCTCGACCGAAGCCGAGGCGGAGGCGAGTCGAGCGAGCGACGACGACGACGGCGCGAGGCTTGCTTTCTTCTCAACTCTTTATTAGCTAGAAGAAGAGCAATTGTTTATATACCCATCAAAAGTCTTTTCCTCTTCCTATGTGGGACAATTAAGGAGGGAAACTCAAATATNTGGATCCAACACTCTATGTGGATAACAAAACTAGGATGTTTATACATTTTCAAGTAAGTTTCTTATAATTTACTTCAACGTTTTATAACACAATTTTGTGAAACTAATTTTTTTTTATCTATATGCAATAATTTGCTTAGCTTATACATGAAATATTTTTGTAGGCCGGTAATACACATTGTTTCAATACATTATGTCCTGGTTTTGTTCTAGTAAACACCGAGGTACCTATTGATAAAACATTTAAACGTGTTATGCATCGTGGAGATAAAACTTCATGGGAAGACACCTTTTCCATCGGTCGAGTACGTATATCCTTTATTTCTTTCTTTAACTTGATTAGAATTTATGTTTGTAGTATTTTGTGAATTAATTTGAAACCAACAAAGTATTAATTTTGACATTTTCTTCTAAAAAATAAAAGAATCTAGTAAATGGAAACTGGTGGCTTTTTCTCGAAAAAAATCATATACAAATTGGGTTGTGGCCTCAAAGGATCTTCACTCACTTGGCTAGCTTAGCTACAAATGTTGAATGGGGAGGAGTGGTATATAGTCCGTCAGGTGTACCTGAACCTCCAATGGGTTCTAGCTTTTTTCCTGTTCGAAACACTGGTTATGATGCTTATTGTAGGAGACTTACAATTTTAGATGATAAAGGCGAGACCTGGGACATAGATACAATGATACATGTCGACAATCCTAATTTATACAAGGTAATTGACTTACCACATGTCATGCCCGGGAAGTTTAAGCATTTTGTACTCTATGGGGGACCTGGCGAAAGTGCGTAGGTTTTGTAAATTACTACCATGGTGATATTTAATTTCAATGCCAGGAAAATATAAAGTAAGTTTTATCTAGTTATATATGTCTAAAATACTTCACATGCTATGAATAATTTCTTTCCACGGATGTATTTTCACTTTTCGATTATCAATTTTGCATGTAATTGCACGCGCATATATGTATGCATGTGTATGTTATTAATTGGAATCAACAGCAGACTTACATAAGAATAGAACAAAAATTGAGGCAAAATTATGGATTCACATACAATAGAGCATATCTACTTAGAACTAAAAGACTTTTTGACAACCATTTTCAACCAACTTGACGGCATCGTTTATGCTAACGCCCAACTCCTAATTAATCTTAGCCAGTTATTTAATAATTTAGTAGAAATATTTGGTGTGGGTAAATTTTTAAGTACTATATGTATATGTAATGGTCATTAGAGTTTTTTACTTAGTTTCGAACAAGTGACCTCACCTAGCCTCGCCTAGCCCCTGCGCCACAGCTTAATTCAACGTTCAATTCATTTTATCAGTCGTATCTTGTATTTGTATTTTGCACATAAAATTTTACTCATAAAAATATTAAAAATTCTGTAACGAAACTATTGAGCAGACCACTACGCTACGGAGCCGACTCCTCCAGTTAATGCTCTCTCCTTTTACCCAGTCCTAGGCTGAATGGTATGTGCCGCTCCAATTATTTAGTGGATCGGATTGTTTTCTTTAACCAAGAACTGTCAAAAATCACAAGAAATATACCACAGGCCAACAGCACGAACACGCAGATTGTAAGCTTCCCAATCGCCTACACCAATAACCCACGGCCGGTCATATTTACTATTTACTTTTTTTAGTCATATACATAACTTATACATAATTATATACATATAATACATTAATTATATATGTATTATACTTCCACCAGCTATTTTTAGTTTAAATGATTGGGAGGGCGGTTAGGTAGTTATGGCCCAAATTCTCTACTCATGACAGATTTGGCCTTTTATTTCTTTTACACGAGTTTCCTTATTTATGCACTAGTCCGCCAAGTAGTTCTTATTTCTAATGAGTCACTGTTTGGTATTTATCCTTGTAACTGACACATTTGAGGTTTAAGATGAGAATAGTTATATTTTTTGTTGCTTAGTTCTTCTTGTCTGATAGAGAATTCCATCCATCTATCGTTTTTTCTTCTTCTTCTTTTGCAGAATACTCCCAGAACAGTCAAAATTGAATAAAAAACGATAAAGAGTATATTTCAATTCATTGAAGAAAAATTTATTAAAATACTACACTTGAAATAAGATTACACTGTATATAATATAAGTCATACATCCTTTTCTCAAAATTACAAAAACATATACTATATTGAACAAAAGCTAATCCTAGCTACTAAGGCACAATGCTGCTGTAATCCCGACGACAATCGGGACAACTCATATTTCTGCGCATCCATGCTAATAAACATTCTTGATGGTACACATGATTACACGGTAAGACTCTTACATATTCATTTTCTTCAAAGTCGGTCAAGCAAACACTGCATTCACCATTCACAAAATTTATGTTACTTGATGCCGAGTACTGAAGTAGGGGAAAGGAGCTCACCACTCTAGGGACGATCCACCGAGCTCTAATAGCGGCAAAGTACCGTATCACCCGAGGAAGAAATAAGAAGAGGAGGAAGTTAATAGTTACCACTACCAACAAGATTGTAATTGTAACAATATTGAATGTACTGAGGTCTGCTACTACTCCTTCTGAGGTGACAGGATGAATAAAGGAAAAAGCTGCAAGGAACTATTTCCATGAAAAGAAAAAAAAAATTACAAATTGAAGGATTTTCGTAAATTTTTAATTACAAAATGCTTACCACTTTGAAAAGATTATAGTGTATAAGATTCCCCGTGTTTGACAAGTATGTTACATGAATTTGATCTAAAGGTCAAGGAATAAACTATACATGTATTTTCTTTTGACATGTACATCACAGAAATTTGACCTAAAGGTCAAGGGATAAACTATACCAGGGTGGCAAATCGCTGGGTCAAATAAGATTAACAAAATAAAATTTATCCGACCTGATTTATTTAATACGGAAAGAAAATGAGCTCACTAGTGAATAATATTCATATTATCCATGGCTTCTTGAGTATGTTCACTTTTGAGAGAATTTCTAGCTTCCCAATTCCCAAACTTGAGGAACCCCCAATTTGAATCTTTGTAAATGTAAAAGTTAAACTCATTGGTTATTTATTCTTAAGTGGATAATATGAATTTTATTCATACTACAACAAATATAGCTATGGCGACATTTAATCAACGACTTATATAATAAATAAATGTCGGAAAATGACTAATTTTGTGCTATTTTTTTTAAGAAATATCGTAAAATGAGTGACATTTAATAAGAAATGATAAAATTATTGAGACTTTCAAGAGGGTGTTTGGCTAAGCTTATAAGCTGGTCAAACTAACTTATAAGCACTTTTCGGTTAATTTATGCATTTGGTAAAGCTAAAGTGCTTATAAGTAAAAAATAAGCCAAAAGCCATAAGCTGGTCACCCCCACCTTATGAATTTCTAGCTTATAAGCATTTTAAGTTTGACCAATTTTTTTATTTTATCCTCAAAATATTCTTTTTAATATGTGTTATATGAGCTATCTGTAAAATTTGGTGTAAAACGGACTTGGTTTGACGTGTTTCGGATCAAAAATGGAAAATTTGATAGTTTATGAAGATTGAGAAAATTCTATAGATTTTGGAGTTTAATTCATTATTTTTGATGTTATTTTGGTGGTTTCATTACTCGAATAAGTCCGTAGGATGATTTTGAGGTCGTGTGTACGTTGGGTTTGAGGTTCCGAGGGCTCGAGTGAGTTTCAGGTAGGTCCCGGGAGGTCTTTAGGCTTAAAATATAGCTGTTGGAGGTCACATGACTCAGATCTCTGAACTTACCACCGAGGTCCGCGGTCCTTCTTCGCGGACCGCGCTGAGGGCTTCGCGGCCGCGGTCGTTTTTTCGTGGTCCGCGGTGGAGGAGCTGGGCCACTGGTCCGACTTCGGAGGCATATATCTTTTGATCTACAAGGAATTTTGAGATGATTCAAACACTAAAGTTGTATCTCTTCGTGTCTAGTTTCCAGAAAGATAAATAAATTGTAATTTGGACATCTGTAGAGAAAGTTATGGTCAAAATACTAAAGTATGTCACTGCAGTCATTTTTCTTGGTTTTCTTCAGCTTTTCTTGATCTTTGCTAGCGAGGTCGCGGTTTATTTTTCGCTGACCGCGGTGGGGGATTTGAGAGGGGTATAAATAGATGGGTATTTCAGTTATTTTCATTTTTCAAAGCCCTAAAAACATAAGAGACGATTTTTCAAACACTCTTTCTTCTCCAAAACATTAGTAAGTGATTTCTAATTCATTTTCTTTACTCCTTAACTTCTTTTTACAAGATTTCACCCTAGAATCTAGGCCTAAAATCATGAAATCAAAGTAGAAATTAGGGGTTTTGGGTAGAGTTAGGGTTTTGGGAATTTTGGGAAATTCAACCTCATTTTGGGGTCGGATTTCAAAACAAACTATATATTTGGGCTCGTGGGGGAATGGGTGATCGGGTTTTGGTCCGAGCCTCGTGTTTGGACCAAACAGGCCCGGGGTCGAATTTTGGTATTTTTGGAAGAATATTGGGAAATGTATAATTAGGCTTGGGAATTGGATTATTGAGTCATTATTGATGTTATTAAGCTAATTATGTCTAGATATTATCATTTTGGAGTCGAATTCGAGAGGAAAGGCAGTGGTAGAGGCTTGATTTGCTATTTTTGGACCCGAGGTAAGTGTGTTGCCTAACTTTGGTGAGGGAATAGGTATTGTCCCCTATGTGCTATGTGTGTTATCATGTTCAATGCATAGGTGAGGCGACGAGTACCTATGCATTGTGTGTCAAGCATGTCCGTGAGTCCGTTTTGCTTAATTAATTGTTATTACCTCAATGATCAATGTGTTAAAGTAGTTCTTTTGGGAAGTTATGTACTCATAAGGAATTGGTTATAGCTGAGACCCTTGCCGGGCAAATGTGTTGATTTTGTTTGTTATTCCCCATGTCGGGTGGTTATGAATTGAAATTTCGGTAATTGATTTCCTTGCCAAGTTGTTATTTGTTGTTGATATTACTTGGGTGAGGAAGAGAGTAAAGCACGAAGGGTGATGCCGTGCCATTCATTCATATTATTCATTTATTTATTATTGCAATGTGAGGAAGAGAGTAAAGCACGAAGGGTGATGCCGTGCCATTCATTCATATTATTCATTTATTTATTATTGCAATGTGAGGAAGAGAGTAAAGCACTAAGGGTGATGCTGTGTCATTCATTCATATTATTCATTTATTTATTATTGCAATGTGAGGAAGAGAGTGATCACGAAGGGTGATGCCATGTCATTCATTCATATCATTCATTTATTTATTTATTATTGCAATATGAGGAAGAGAGTAAAAGCACGAAGGATGATGTCGTGCCATTCATTTCATTTATTCATTATTGCACTATGAGGAAGAGAGTAAAGCACGAAGGGTGATGCCGTGTCATTCATTTCATTTATTATTGCAATCATTTCATATATTTACTTGTTGCATCGTGAGGACGAGAGTAAAAGCACGAAGGGTGATGCAGTGCCATTCATTTATCTGTTTATTTGTTGTGTTCGACATCTCATTTTGCTTCTTACCTGTTTCCCCTTGCTTGTCCCCGTATTACTTGTTTATCTGTTACATATCTATTACTTCCTTGCTATATTTTTGGTAGAAATGTACAGGTAGGTTATCGTTGTCATGTCTAGACTCGCCACTACTTCGGCCGGGGTTAGGCTCGGCACTTGCTCAGTTCATGGGGTCGGTTGTACTAATGCTACACCTGCACTTCTCTATGTTGTGCAGATCCCGCAGCCGGTCCCGGTGGACACTGATTGAGGGAGCATCCTTCAGTTCACTCCAGAGATTTCAAGGTAGACCCGCAGACGTTCGTGGGCCTTGGCGTCTCCTCCATCCTTATCTTTCCATTTTGTCTTGTTTTTCTTAGTTCTGAGACAGTTATGTATTATTTCTTCGGACCTTGTATTTAGTAATCTCATAGACAGTTCGTGAGTTAGTGACTCCAGATTCTGGGATATTGTAAACGAATCGTGTTATGGGTATTTGTATGTAATTCAGAATTTATCTGCTTCCGCACTTAAAGAGGAATATAAAATGTTCTAGTTATTTCTGTTATTTCAGTGTTAATATGTTAATGTAATTGTGTACGTTGGATAGTCTAGCGGGTGCAATGTTAGACGTAGTCACGGCCCGAAGGTGGGATTTCGGGTCATGACAAATCAATTATCCTAAAAGTTAGTGTTGGTAATCATATATCGAGTTGAAATAACATAACACAATAGTTCCACTTCTCCACTTTGCAACACTTTGCAACGCGATCTTAAGAACATCAACTACTAGAAACTTATCCAAGAAACTTCATGTGATCAAGTTCTTTTAGAAGCGGAGTTTATTAGAATACTTTTTTCTACTCCTTTATAGTAGATCATTCACCATAACTAACGCGTAACTTATACCTGAATTTTATATACCATTATTATCACCAAATTATCTTTTTCCCCTAGTAATATACAAAGAAGATCATAGATTGTCTAATGGCCTTATAATTAGTCTAATGGCCTTATATTTATATGCTTGCAAACAAAAAATACATAAAAATTATTTTAAGAGATAGTGGTGGTAATCAAAGCCATCTTCCTCTCATATTTTGTTTTGATGAAGCAAGATAATATCATTTAAAGGGCATCAGGAAGCTGCCAAATTTCAAGAACAGAAATAATGTTAGCTCCAGTACAAAAGACAAAAAATATTGTAAGCTCCGGTACAAGAGTACTTATGCTAGAACCAGACATCTAGCTTTTAGGGAATGTGTTGGAGTTGATATTCCATCAAAACATCTGCCATTTCTTTCCTTCCAAACAATCCAAAATATGACTGCTGAGATCATTCTCCATATTCTTTTGATGGCTTTGTCAACTCTCCAAAAAACCCAGCTAATAGTCTTCCTTGATGGTGTGAGGCATGTTCCAAGTTATACCAAAAATGGATAGGAAGAAGTTCCAAATAGCAGTGACTGAGCAATGAAGAAACAGAATATGATCTCTGTTGGCACATATAACATCTGTTGACTAAAGTAATGCTTCTTCTACTAAGATTTTCCTGTGTTAAAACAACTTCATTGAGGGCAGTCCGTGTGAGGCATGCTACTTTGAGTGGCATTCTGGTTCTCCAGACATGTTTCCAAGGCCAATCCTCTAGTATTCCTTTGTGTGTGCAGATAAGGTTGTAGCCCTCTTTGACTGTATACTTTCCTTCTTTTGAATTCCACCAAATGATTCTGTTTGGTTGTTGATCGTACGTTCTCCCAGTGTGGCTAAGAGAGCAAGTAAGTCCTTGATTTCCCAATCCTGAAGATTTCTTCTAAACATAGGATTCCAAATGTTGTTCTCTCTATTTTAAGCAATATTTGAGTCCTAATTGCAGGCTATTAGGAATAGACCTGGGCATAGTGTTGTATTACCAAGCCATATGTCGTTCCAGAATTTCACATGAACACCACTACCAACTTTGAATGATGTATTCTGAAAGAAATCATTTTGAAAGTTGTTGATGTGTTTCCATAAACCCACTCCATGAGGTGCTGGACTTTTCATCGGGATTTAGTGATTCTGAATTCCATATTTGGCATCAGTGATCTCCTTCCAGTAACCTGCTTCAGTTTGTCCATACCTCCATAGCCATTTCATTAGCATACATTTGTTGTGAAGCCTAAGATTCCTGATACCCAATTCCCTATAAGACTTTGGTTGAGTTACTTTTGGCCACCTAACAAGTGACAATTTGTGAGTCTCACTGTTTCCTTCCCATAGAACCTTCTTCTTATTCGGTTTAGTTGTTTCAGGACTGAGCTTGGCATAGGAAACAGAGACATGTAATAAGTTGGTATGTTGTCAAGGCCACTACTGATCAGTGTGAGTGTATCCCCATTGAGAGATATTGCATTTGCCAGGTTGCTAGTCTCTTTTCAACTTTTTCAATGACTCTATTCCAAATTCCAGTGGATTTGAATTTGGCTCCCATGGGGAGTCCTAGATAAGTTGTGGGGAAGGAGACAACTTGCAACTAAGTATTTCAACTAATTCCTCCAAATTTTGAACCTCATTCACTGGATAAATAATGCTTTTAAGCATATTGATGTGTAGCCCAGAGAATGCTTCGAAAAATGAGTAAGATGAGGTTGAGATTGATTACTTGTTACCTTTATGCACCACAGAAGATCAATGTGTCATCCACATAAACATGTGTGATACATTGACTGAATTTGCAGGATTTCTCCTGACCTGAAAACCTTGTATCCATTGAAGCTCTTTTGCCCTTCCTAGCATCTGCGAGAGACCCTCCATTGCCAATATAAAGAGAAAAGGAGAGAGTGGATCTCCTTGTCTGAGGCCTTTTTGAGGAGAGAAGAAACCTACAGGACTTCTTTTACCAACATGGAATATTTCACAATTGATATGCAAAATTTTATCCGTCTTATCCACCTATCTCCAAATCCCATATTCTTTAAGATGTTGATGAGATATGCCCAACTCAATTGATCAAAATCTTTTTCAATGTCTAATTTGCACAACAAACCTGTTTCGCCACTTTTGATTCTCCAATCCAAGACATTGGCAAAAAGGGAAGCATATGTGATATGGCTGTTTTTTATAAAATCACTTTGTAGCCCAGAGATCAACTTGGCAATGACCTTCTTTAATCTTTCAGCCAAATTTTTTGCAGCTATCTTGTAAACACTCCCTATTAAACTGATATGTCTATAGTCCCTTAGTTCCATTGTTCCTTTCTTTTTGGGGATAAGAGCAATAAATGCTGCATTGCAATATTTGACCATATGAGAACTATGATAGAAGTGATTGAGAGCCTCCATGATATCTTTTTTAATAAAGTCCCATGACTTTTGAAAGAAGGCCATAGTGAACTCATCAGGGCTTGGTGCTTTATCAGGAGCACAAGACTTTAAGGCTGCCAAGATTTCTGATTCCTCAAAAGGTGATTCTAGATCAACACATTCATATACAAATAATGAGGGTAACCCCTCAAACGCTTCTGTAGGTCTCCAGGGTTCCCTCTGTGATGACCCAAAAGGGTCATCCTAAGTAATTCTAGCTAAATCTGTGTTCCGAGGCCCCGAAAAGCCTCCGTTAATCTCACCTCGATATGCGTGTGCAGCCCGGGCGTGTAGCCGGGAAGTCTTTATGTTGAAATTCGATGAAAATAGAATTTTATGATAATTAAATGAATAAAGTTAACTTTGATCAATATTTTTGGTAAACGTACCCGGACCCATGATTTGACGGTCCCAGAAGGTCCGTAAGAAAATATGGGACTTGGGCGTATGCCCGGAATCGAATTCCGAGGTCCCAAGCCCGAGAAATGAACTTTTATAGAAAATTGTTTTCTGAAAATAATAAAGGATTTTGAAAATGAATAATTACGTGAAGATCGTGTTATCGGGCCCGTATTATGGTTCTGGAGCCCGGAATAGGTTTATTATATTTTATTTGTCTTATCTGCGAAATTCAGTGTAAAACGGACTTGAAATGACGTGTTTCGGATCAAAATTGGAAAATATTAAGCCTTATGAAGTTTTTAAGCAGATTTAGGACTTTCAAGGTTTAATTCCTTGTATTTGATGATCTTTTGATGATTTGAATGCTTGAACAAGTCCGTATGATGGGTTGGGAGTCGTGTGTCTTTTTGGTTTTGAGACCCCAGGGCTCGGGTGAGTTTCGGGTAGTTAACGGGGTGTGCAAAGTGGAAAAAATCTGGTGTTTTTGAGGATTTGTTGGTGTCTGGTTTAATACCCTTCGCGAACGCGGCCAAGGGCTCGCGAACGCGAAGGGTAAATTATGGTGGCCTGGGTTTTACTCTACGCGAACGCGTCCCCAGGGGTGCGAATGCGTAGGCTTAGGGTGAGGTCGGGGGGCAGGGTAGGTTTGTTCTTCGCGAAAGCGGGCGTAGGCTCGCGAACGTGTAAGCCTAGGAAGTTAGACCTTCGCGAACGCGGGGCTCCGCGAACACGTAGGTCCCAGCTGCTAACCCTTCGCGAACGTGGCCAATGGCCCGCGAACGCGAAGGGCAATTTTGCCCAGTGATTTTAAAATGTCAAAAATAGAAACATTACGGGATTTAACCCACTCCTTCTCAAACCTCTTCTTCCCTACTTCACCTTAGGCGATTTTGAAGATTTCCATCACCATAGCTCCATAGGTAAGTGATTCCAACTCTATTTTCTTCCATTTATCTTCAACAACCACTAGAATCTAGGCCTAAAATCCTAAAATCAATGTAGAAATTAGGGATTTTGGGTAGAGTTAGATTTTTGGGAATTTTGGGTAATTCAACCCCAATTTGGGGTCGGATTTCAAAACAAATTATATATTCTAACTCGTGGGGGTATGGGTGATCGAGTTTTGGTCCGAGCCTCGTGTTTGGACCAAGCGGGCCCGGGGTCGAATTTTGGAAATTTTGGAAGGATGATAGGAATTGCATATCTAGGCTATGCGATTGTGTTATTGAGTCTTTATTGATATTATTGAATTAATTATGCTTAGATATCGTTGTTTCGGAGTCGGATTATAAAGGAAAGGCAGTCTTAGAGGGTTGATTGCTATATTTTGGACCCCATGTAAGTGTCTTGCCTAACTTTGATGAGGGAATAAGTGTTATTTGCTATGTGCTAAGTGATTATCATGTTCATTGCATAGGTGAGGTGACGACTACCTATACAATGTGTGTCAAGCATGCCCGTGAGTCTATTTCGATAGAAATTGTAGTATTTCTTCCATGTTTATCATATTATGAGATTGTCTCTACTTGATAATTTATTCTTGTTGAAAGTATTGGTTGTTGAGCTTGAGAAGTGTTGATACGATTGAGAATCCAAGTGTAAATTATACAATTGAGGTGATTGGTTATAGCTGAGACCCTTGCCGGGCATTTATTGAGTTATTAATTAATGTTTTCCCCTTGACGGGTGGTTTGAACTGTATATTTCCACTATGCTGCACTCCTTGCCATTATATCTGTCATTGTTTGGTGAGAAAGAGTGTAAAGCACGAAGGGTGATGTCATGCCATGATATTTGATTACATTGCATTGTGAGGAAGAGAGTAAAAGCACGAAGGGTGATGCCGTGCCACAATTCATATTGATTATAAGCACGAAGGTTAATGTCGTGCCATGATTTACATTGATTATAAGCACGAAGGTTAATTCCGTGCCATGATTTATACTATTTCACGTTATACATAGCATTGTGAGGAAGAGAGTAAAAGCACGAAGGGTGATGCCGTGCCATGATATTTGATTACATTGCATTGTGAGGAAGAGAGTAAAAGCACGAAGGGTGATGCCGTGCCATTATTTACATTCCTGATATTTATACTTGTTTCATTAGCTATTATGTTAAATTGCTTCCCTTGTTTACTTCTATCTGTCAATTTGACTGCTTCATTTCACTTGTTTCCCCTTTACTACTCCCGTATCCCTTACTTGACTGTTTACCTCTTGCCTTGTATTATCCCTGTTACCTGCTGTAGAATAGGACAAGTTATCATTATTGTCAAGTCTAGCCTCGACACTACTTCGGCCGAGGTTAGGCTCGGCACTTACTGAGTACATGGGGTCAGTTGTACTGATGCTACACCTGCACTTCTTTATGTTGTGCAGATCCCGCAGCCGAACCCAGTGGACATCGTTAGAGGGAGTATCCTTCAGTCCACCTCGGAGATTGCAGGGTAGACCCGCAGACGTTCGTGGGCCTTGACGTCTCCTCTATCCCTTTTTCTTCCTTCCTATTTTTTTTTCCTTTATTTCCAAAGACAGTTGTATACAGTTATTGTTCAGCCCTTGGTGGTAGTAATCTTTTAGTATGTTCGTGAGTTAGTGATTCCAGATTCTGGGATTAATACAACGTGTTGTTTTTGTTTAAACCATTTAGTTCTGTTTTTATCTATTTTCGCTGCTAAATCGTAAACTATTTTTGGTTAAATCTGTTAATTGGGTGTTATCATGTTAGTTTAACTGCACACGTTGGCTTGTATAGCGGGTTCAACGTTAGACGCAGTCATGTCCTGAAGGTGGGAATTCGGGTCGTGACACCCTCTCCTTGTACAAAGCCTAATAATAATCTAGTATTTCCTGTTTGATCTGCTCATTATCTTCAACAAGATTTTCTCCCACCTTGAGCCTATCACTGCAATTGTTCCTCCTTTGAGAATTAGCAATTTTCTGAAAATACTTTGTGTTTTTGTCTCCCTCCTTTAGACATAAGCATCTGGATTTTTGTCTCCAAGAGACTTCTTCAGCTAGTGCAATCTGTTGAGATTGGAAGTCCTCAGCTTTTCCTCTGGTGAATGTACCCTATGTTCAGCCACTTGATCCAAGAGTCTTAACTCATTAAGTGCCTTGTTCCTTATGTGTTCCAAATTGCCATACACCTCTCTATTCCAGGTTGTTAAGTCATTCTTTAAGGATCTCAACTTCTGGATGAGAATAAAATCTAGGGAGCCAATGATTGTATAAGTTTGACACCATTCCTTTATCATGTACATAAACCCTTTAGTTTGTAGCTATATATTTTCAAACTTGAAGTAAGATGGTGTCGGTTTCCAGGAATTGGTTTGTGGTCTGAAATTACCCTGGCTTTGCTAGCTACTTCACTGCTTTAAATGAATCACCCCATTCAGCTGAATGCAAAAATCTATCAATTCTGGAGGCTTGTGTAAAGTTCTCCCATCTTGAACATGTGTATTGAGCTCCATTAAGAGGAGGATCAATCAAGCCCAGCTCCAATATAAAATTTGAGAAGTCAATCATTGCCCTAGATCTTATGGAGAAATTAAGTCTTTCACTTGCATATTTGCATGCGTTGAAATCTCCGCCAATTACCCATTGGTCTGACCATAAACCACTGATTGCTGCCAATTCATGCCAAAATTCCTTCCTTTCTGGGTTGGTATGAGAACCATATACCCCTGTGTAAGCCCATTTTAAATCTTCAGTTAAACTCTCAAATCTGCAGGTTATTGAGAAGTTTCCTGATTGAGTATCAATACAATGAAATAACCTTCTATCCCACATAATAATGACCCCCCTTTATTTCCCCAAACCTTGAGTTCTGCCCATGATACCCATCTGTTGCCCCATGTTTGCCTGGATAGAGAATTTTCCAATCCTCAATTTTAGTTTCCTGAATACAAAGGATGTCTACTCTCCATTTACGAATCAGAGACTCCAAAGTACTTTTATTCTTGTCATTTAGGCTCTGCACATTCCCGCTTATGATTTTGACCTTCATGCGGAATGAGATTGGTGAGATCTGCCCTAACCTTTCTGCCACTACCTTCTTGACCCCAAGCCAGTTTCTTAAGTTCTGCTTCCCCTTTATTCTTCCCTTTTTTTGGGCTTGCTACTGCCTTAGCCTGTTCTTGCTGTTGAAGCAGTAGTTGAGCCTTTATTTTCTCATCCATCCTTAAAATGATACCCAAGATGTCATGTTCGAACACTGCCGCATTTACACCAAAATCTTTGCAAGATTTTACCAATGCAATTTTTTTCCACCTTGATGTTTCGACCTATGTTGGTTTGCCCATCACTTGCAAGGTAAGATCTAGTCGATCATGTCGTGGGAGAGGAAGAAAGTCACTGAAAGACTGAGTGGAGAATTTTGATTCTGAGAGTAAAAATAATTGCGAAGTGGGTGGTTCAGCTTCATCATCTGCATCGAATTGGGTGTGAGATGTTTCACCCATTGCTTCTTTGGTCATGTAAGTGGAAGCTTGGATCTCCTCAGACCGAGGGTCGAAATAATTTTTAATCTCTGTCATATGATATGTTAGAAGACATGGGTCATTATTATTCCTTATCATCTTCCATGTATTACAGTTGTTGGGCCATTTAAAATGTTTCTTCTGCTTTGCCCTACTTGAGTACTACCCATTATAAAAGCCCAATGTTTTGGCTTTATGGGTCCTAATATTTGTAGTAGTTGTAACTGGGCTTTTTAATTTTGCAGTTGGCCCCTTCACATGTAAAATCCCAGGTTGATTTTTAAAATTGAAGTTTGTCCCTACATTAGACATATCCTTGCTGACCTGCACAAGATTCGATATCTCAGAGCCCATATGGTCCTCTTTTACCTTTTCTGCTGGCCTCACTGCTACAGAGGTAATGTGTTTGGACTGCTGGCTATTGAAGTTGACTGGTTCTCCTCTATTATCGAGATTTCAAATCTCAAACCTCCCCATTCTATTCCAACCTTCGTCGGAAGTTGCTTGCCGGATTTCCTGATGCAAATTTGAGCCTAGAAAAAAATGCTTTATGCTCTTTGTATCTGCATCTACTCCAGCATAGCCGCCACACTGATCTCCAATTTGTTTGAAGATTTGGGATGTCCAAGCATGGATGGGGATCCCAACCCATAAAACTCTCGGGCAGCTATCAACAGAAATAGTTCCATAATACGACGTCAACCATTGTAAATGTAGATGTCGACCGCTCTAGAACCAATTCCCTGCACTGATTCTAACAGCCTCCTGTCTCGATGGGAACTCGAACATGAAATGATTGTGGTCTATGGGAGTAAGTTTAAGTCCTGAACTGATTTTCCATCTGCCAAGGAACCAATTCTGAATGATTTCTATGCTTGGGCTATTGTTGAATGGGTCGTTGAAAGTTCCAATCAGACATCTAGAGAGCGGGTGTGTAACTTCTTCAACCTTCGTATATGGGGGGATCAGAATGCCTGGCCAACTCTCAATTTTTGCAGCTTCGAAATAGCTCCTAAGTAATGGAGATGGTAGTCGTATATGTGAACACCCAATTTTTGCCCCGCATAGAAATTACTCCTAAAAATAATCAAAAATAACTTTTAATGAATTTTAGTAACTTTTCTTTATTTAGTTGCGTGTCATGCATGTTTAATATTTTAAAATCATAGAAAAATCATAAAAATTGTCACATTTTTTCATTTCATGTAATCTTAGGTTTAATTCGCTTTTTTAGAAATTAATTACCCTTTAATTGATAAATTAATATATAAAAGTCACAAAAATATACATTATCTTAATCAATTAGTTTATTTAATTAGTTAAAATGTTAATTAGGTCATTTTGATAAAATAAATTTAATTAGTAGTAAGATGACTGTTTTTGAAAGATAAAATTTGCCCTTATTTCAAATTGGCCTAATTTCAGGGCCCAAAATCACATGCCCAACCAAATTACCCACTAACCTAACCCTAAAACCTATACTCCTTCTTGAAAAACACTGCACCCTAACATTAAAAGGACACCCTTCAGATACCAAAAAAAAAAAAACAACTGAAGAGACTCCAAAAAAAAAAGCTCCTCCAACCGCCAGCCTTGCCGCCGGAATCCGGCGAGGCTGCCTTCTTCTTCTCCCTTCCATCTAGCCGCCGCTGCATCTCAACCTCCATATCCGACCAGGTTTCACCAACAGCCACCTGCCGTCTCTCCCACGGCCTCCTCTCATCCCTTCGTCCATCCACGACGACCCTCCATGGAATCCGACAAAACTCTTTTTTCGGACAAACAAACACCCCATCGTTTCCTCTAGATCTCAGCCTTCAAACACCACAAAAGAACATAAAAATCTTGATGTTTTACAGTCCTGAAACACTCCATAAAGCCATCTGCGAAACAAGCCCAAGAACGACCGGAAACCACTCCAAAAAAGCTCTGTTCGTTCGATCGTAGTTCGATTTAGCCGACGAAGCTCCGTTCGTAGCTCCTGTCTCGGTCAAGCAGTAAGTATTTTGAAATGTCTAGAGGTTTTGTTTTACTACTTGATTAGGAGTACATGTTCTGGAAATTGTCATTTTAATAAGTTCTTCACTGTTTATGCTTAATATGTTGCGACTGTTATTTGATCAAAGATATTGTTCAAATCATGTTTTGCAATCCTTATCCCAATTGTACAACTACTGCTGGAACTTCTGGTACGTGTTCCCAAAGTCTGCCATTGACAACCAATCAGCCAACCGCTGCTGTTATGCCCGTCTTCACTATCCCATAGCCAACAACGGTACAAAAGAAAAGTCATGGATCACAATTTGTTACCCATCAAGAGCTGTATCATTCTACTGAGTATCACTCGTACTTGTTTGATCTTCCTGAAAACATTGAGAAGCCTTCCCGAAAGATGGCACATGAAGAAATGACCCAAAGAATGAAAAGCTTAGAACAACAGTTGAAAAACATGCAAGGGTTGGCAGGTCAGAAGAGAATTGCCTTCAAGGATCTATGTATGTTCCCCGATGTCCACTTGCCACCTGGTTTCAATACCCCTAAATTTGAAAAGTATGATGGACATGGAGACCTCATAGCCCACCTAAAAAGGTATTGCAATCAGCTAAGAGGTGCGGGAAGAAATGAAGAATTGCTAATGGCTTATTTTGGGGAAAGCCTTACGGGGGTAGCCTCTGAATGGTTCACTGATCAAGTCACATCTCGCTGGTATGTCTGGGACGACATGGCTCAGGCCTTTGTCAAATAGTTCCAATACAACATCGACATTGCCCCGGACCGTAATTCCCTTTCAAACCTGAAGAGGAAACCAACTGAAAGTTTCAGGGACTATGCCATTAAATGGAGAGAGCAAGCGGCTAGAGTTAAGCCAACCATGGATGACCACGAGCTAATCACTGTCTTCCTTCAGGCTCAAGAGCCAGATTATTTTCAAAACATGATGTCCGCAGTTGGCAAATCCTTCTCGGAAGCAATCAAAATGGGAGAAATGGTTGAGAATGGTCTTAAGATAGGCAAAATTATAAGCCAAGCAGTTCTCAATGCCACAACTCAGGCTGTCCAAATTGAATCTGGTAATTTTTATGACATGAATGAGAAAGATGAAGAAATCATGATGGCATCAAGGTTAAGAAGAGGTCCAAGGAGAACACCTCGAAGGTATGACCAGCCTTGTCTGTTTTTTGATGATTCCCCTGAACAATCCTATCCATCTCAGAACGCAAAATCTCCACCAGCCCCCACAGAATTTTCAAGTGCCCTATAACCCACATCCAAGCCAGGGATATAGAGGAGAATAAAGGTTGAAAGATAATTTTACACCAATAGGAGAGTCATATGCAAACTTGTTTGATAAATTAAAACATCATGACATGATTGCACCTATTCCTCCAAATCTTGTGGATCCACGTGCAAGAAGCTTTGACCCTTCTAAAAGGTGTGAATACCATTCCAATGCCCAGGGGCACGATGTTGAAAGCTGTCGGGATTTGAAAAGAGAAATAGAAAGGATGATCCAGGAAAATCTGATTGTGATCCAAGACAGTGACACCCAGAATATCACGCAGAATCCTTTACCTGCATATGATGATGCACACTTTATGGGGAAGATGTGTGGTGACAGGGAGTATGAGAATCCTCTCGGGAACTTGCTGACTGAAGTTACTGATTTTGAAATTGGAGAAGGCTCTGCTGATTCTGATGAGAAAATTTGTTGCTAAATATCAAGCTTAGCAATTGAAAAGTCATTCCCTCTTCACAAGGAAGGAATCTTGGTAGTTTGTTTTGACGTTTTTTCTGTTATCTGGGTTATTTCAGGGTTGTGATCCGGATTTTATTTGTTTTATTGAGTCAAACCTTTCCATCCCTCTGTTCTGTTTGTGTGAGTCTTGTCGGTCTGTTTTGTTGTTATTTTCATTAGCCGGCTTATTTTAGGATTGTAACTCGGATTTTAGGTTGTTTGTCTTATTTTTTACTCAATGAAATACGATGTGTCCTTTTGTGTCATTCCATGCTTAGTTCTTTTCCCGCTAGTTTTAGTGATATGACATGCATGCGGAAATTTTGGCCAGATCTTAGAAAAGTGATTTAGTCTTGAATGAGATAAGTGAGAAAGAGACACTTTTAAGGATGAATAAAGATTTGAAATACTTTGGAACTAAGGTCGTGTAAAATTCACCTTCAAATCATTGTGAATATCGGGCTTGAAGATGTCTAATTAATTGAAGTTTGGTGGAAAGTTTGAGATTAATGAATGGAAAGTGTCTTTCGACCACGACACACCAAGAAAATGGACATGTTCATCAATGTTGTGATCATAAAAAGATAATATGTTTTGGCATTTTCAAGGCCAGGAGGCCCTTTTTTTGCTATCTAAACACTTTATACCCTTCTCTACCCCTTTTTGAGTCGGTGTCATTTTTCTTTGACCACCCTCTTTTGGAATCAAGTTTAAAGTTAAAAATCCAAAAAAAAAAAACGGAAATGAAAAAAAATGAAAATAAAAGTCCATGCCCCAAGAGTACAAGCTGGGGAAACACTTAGAAAGTTAAGTAAAAAAGAAAAGAGAAAAGAACAGTCAAAGGTTCATGCCCTCAGAAAATAAAAGCTGGGGCAACTTGTTTTGAAAAAAAAAAAGAAAGAAAAATGTGAAAAAAAAAACATGAGAAAAAGAATGAAAGATGAAAAATAGTTAGATCATATGTTTGAACTACGTTAGACTTGATTCCTTAGAAAAAAGGATACGTAGGCAGCCTTACACGGTTCGGTTCAACCAAATAAGAGTAAAAAAAAAATCCAAAAGAAAAATCCCAGTATCTGAAACTGGGGCATATAGTTTATTTCACTTTTGAAAGAGTCGATTCCAAGAGTTGTAAGTCTACAACCCCTTTATATTGAGTCTACTTTGAGCCTTCACGCCGACCCTTTTTTCCAACCCTATCCAAAAACCTTCCAAATAAATACCTCCCGATATACCTTCAAGAATTCTAAGAGAAGCATGCAATGAGCAACAGTTATCGCACGACGTAGAACACTGTCAGTTGCTCACGCAAGAAAGCATGGAATGAGTAACAATTGTCACACGACATAGAACACTGTCAAGTTGCTCACAAAAGAAAAAAAAAAAGAGAAAATGAGAAAATGAGAGAGTCTTACTAGTGAAAACCCTCACGGGCACTGTAAAGCGTCGGTAAGTAGAGAAAAATAAATGAGAGAGACTTGTTGGTGAAAACCTCTCGGGGCACCACTAGTTGATAATGAGTCATGGAAGCTGATGCAAAAGATTATCACGAACAAGCCCAACTTCAAAGGTCATAAGAATGGTGAAAGGGAAAATTTGATCAGTTTGATAGATCGGCCACTGAGTCCAAAATGCATGTCATGATCGCTAAGGCTAGTTACCGCAAAAAAAAAAAACTCTCTTCCTTCTGTCCTTCCGACAGGGGTATTGCTTGTTAATACTTGTTTCTTTGCATCATTGTGTCCTTCACTCTGAGTCAGTTCTTGTCAAAACGAGCAAAAAAAGATTTCAAAACCTGTTACCAGCTTTTCAGTTGCACAAAGTGAATTGGCCAGCAATTCAATGTTACAGTCAACATGCATTGAGGATTCATGCAGAGACTTCCCCCCAAAAGACCATTGTCTGCCTACTTGGCTCCAACAAAGATAACTGGTGATTCCCTCTGACAGTCAAATCGATCCAAAAGGCAAGAAGCCATTCAAGATATCATAAAAGGTCGCCTAAGCTAAGATCTCCTGTTGGGATAAGTCTGACTGATCCTCAAATACAAATGATACCCGGTGTGAAACAACTAGAGTTGATGCAGAGCAAAGAGCCTTTTGAAACTGACTCAAGTTGATTGAGCAAAAGCTAAGTTGCCTAGGACTCAAGGCCACAATTCGACCACCACTTTTAAGACTGACAAAAATTTCTTTGTTTGAAACAGGAACAAAGCAGTGCAAAGAAAGTGGTTCAAAAAAAATGAAAAGAAGAGAAGAGCCGACAAAGGGAAGTTTCTTAAATCTTTGTCTTTGATTATCTTGCTAGCATGCATAAATTTTTCCATTTCTCTTCAAAGTTTTCCTCCTAAGATAAAAAGTCCTAGTCTGATGGATTTTCCTCCCAATAGAAATCTTAGTCTGATGAATCTTTCTCCTAAGATAAACAAAAAAGACTTAGTCTGATGAATTTTCTCCTAATATCGAAACCATAGTCCGATGAATCTTTCTCCTAAGATAGAAGACCTAGTCTGATGAACTTTCTCCTAGGATTGAAATCTTAGTCTGATGAATCTTTCTCCTAAGATAACAAAAAAAAATGGCCTAGTCTGATGAATTTTCTCCTAGGATAGACGTCTTAGTCTGATGAATCTTTCTCCTCAGATAAGAAAACCTAGTCTGATGAATTTCCTCCTAGGATAAGTTTAAAAAAAGAGAGAGAAAAAAATAGTTTATTTATGTCCTAAAAAATACGCATTGGTGCAATTTGTTTATAAGAATGATTTTCTCAAATATAAAAAAAAAATTGAAAAAAACAAAAATCCTTCTTGGTTCGTTTTAGCAAAGGGTATACAATTCCCTGATTTCGTTTTCCAACATAGGGACTCCACTCCCTAGTTGATGCCAACATAAGTTGATGCCGACATAACTTGACGCCAATATAGGGTCTCCATTCCCTAGTTGATGCCGACTTAACCCGATGAATCTCATTTCCAGACACCGACATAACCCGGTGATCTTTTCATGACGACATCATAACCTGTATATTCTCTTCCAACATAGGGTCTCCAACCCCTAGTTGATTTTACCTTTGGTCATAGGGTATCCACTCCCTAGTCTACAATAACTCCGGGTTCACTGTTCCCGGCTTTTCACCGCTTTCAATAATAAAGTAGTATAGATTTCCTTACAATAACTCACGAAATTTTCCTAGTGAAAACTGGGGCAGAAAATTTCGTTCGTTTGCTTTTTGATTTTGTGCAGATTGCATTTTTAGGACAATGGATTCGAGACGACCAAAAGAAGACGTCTCAATTCAGAATAAAAGAAAAGAAGAAAAAGAAAAGAGTTGAACCCCAAAGTGCAGAAGCGGGAAAAACGTGGACTATTCAGGACGAGATTGAAGTCATCCGTTCTGTATATCCTGCCTTGATCCGAAAAGCTGAAGAAGATTTAACCAACACCTACAACGAACAAGCATCAAGATTCAGATCGGACCCTTTATAAAGAATCAGCCAAGACTCAAGATCAAGCTTCAGAAGACCCGTAGATAGGAATCTTGTAACTCGTAGATGATAGGCTTAGTTAGTCTTTTTCATTTGGATTTTGATGTAATAGCAGAACCATGAACCGGAGCCTCGGATGGAACCTCGCTCGACTCTCGAACTCAACACTCCATCACTCCAAAACTTCTAGAACTACACTAACCTGATTCCTTTATAGCCAAGGATATGTAGGCAACCTCCGAAGCAAGGTACGGTCAAACCTTTTTCAAAATGCTTCCAAATGGAGTACCAAACGGGAAAAAATTGCTCGTGGTTGCTCACTTTATCTTTTGCCCGAAAACCCTCATGTTCTCGAGCAAAGAGGGGCAGCTGTGAAAACCCAATTTTTGCCCCGCATGGAAATTAATCCTAAAAATAATCAAAAATAACTTTTTATGAATTTTAGGAACTTTTCTTTATTTAGTTGCGTTTCATGCATGTTTAATATTTTAAAATCATAAAAATTATCACATTTTTTCATTTCATGTAATCTTAGGTTTAATTCGCATATTTAGAAATTAATTACCCTTTAATTGATAGATTAATATATAAAAGTCACAAAAAATATACATTAGATTAATCAATATGTTTATTTAATTAGTTAAAATATTAATTAAGTCGTTTTGATAAAAGAAATTTAATTAGTAGTAAGATGACTATTTTTTAAAGATAAAATTTGCCCTTATTTCAAATTGGACTAATTTCAGGATCCAAAATCATAGGCCCAACCAAATTACCCACTAACCTAACCCTAAAACCTATACTGCTTCTTCAAAAACACTACACCCTAAAAAAGGACACCCTTCAGATACAAAAAAAAAAAACACACTGAAGACACTCGCAAAAAAAAGCTCCTCCAGCCGCCAACTTTGCCGCCGGAATCCGGCGAGGCCGCCTTCTTCTTCTCCCTTCCGTCTAGCTGCCGCCGCCTCTCAACCTCCATCTCCGACCAGGTTTCACCAACAGCCACCTGCCGTCGCTTCCACGTCCTCCTCTCATGCCTTCGTCCATCCACGACGACCCTCCATGGAATCTGACAAAACTCTTTTTTCAGACAAACAAACACCCCATCGTTTCCTCTAGATATCAGCCTTCAAACACCACAAAAGAACAGAAAAAGCTCGATGTTTTACAGTCCTGAAACACTCCATAAAGCCATATGCGAAACAGGCCCAAGAACGACCAAAAACCACTCCAAAAAAGCTCTGTTCGTTTGGTCGTAGTTCGATTTAGCCGACGAAGCTCCGTTCGTAGCTCCTGTCTCGGTCAAGCAGTAAGTATTTTGAAATGTCTAGAGGTTTTGTTTTACTACTTGATTAGGAGTACATGTTCTGGAAATTGTCATTTTTAATAAGTTCTCCACTGTTTATTCTTAATATGTTGCGACTGTTATTTGATCAAAGATATTGTTCAAATCATGTTTTGCAACCCTTGGTTGGGAAGTTGGCATACTGTAAGGAGATGATAATAATTTAATTGGATTAGTTATGTTATTATTGAATTTTGAAGTATACATACTTAAAAAATATGCAAAGGTGAAGCCATAACATTTACTTTAGAGGCCAACTAGAAAATAGATGTAATTCTTGCCTGTGTTAATGTATAAAAGAATAATAAATTATCGTGGTTATGGGTTCGGTTCCCGTTGCATGGTCGCGATACGTAGGTCCGAATTTGGGTGTGCATTTCATGTGACCCGACTATAACTTCAAACAACAATAAAAATTAACATGTTGTGAATAGCGGGTGCGTTTCACGTAGCGCAATTCGCAATGTGTATAATACCGTAAGTCAAAGTTCGGGTGTGCATTTCATGTGACTCGGCCATAACTTTGTTTAATATTAAAATAAATATATCGTAAATCGCGGGTGCATTTCATGTGGTGCGGTTTGCAAGTATACCAAAACGACAAGTGTACGACAGTGTGACTTGTTCGAAAATAATTCCATAAATAATTAGAAGCGATCAAAAGGTTTAAAAATGCACAATAGGTTTAAAACACGTAATTAATCAGGTAATTAGGCTAATTATCAATAGTTGAGCGACCGTGCTAAAACCACGGAACTCGGGAATGCCTAACATCTTCTCCCGGATTAACATAATTCCTTACCCGGATTTCTGTGCTTCGCGAACTCTAAAACAGAGTCAAACTTCCTCGATTCGGGATTTAAACCGGTGACTTGGGACACCATAAACTATCCCAAGTGGCGACTCTGAGTTTTAAATAAAATAATCCCGTTTCGATTGTCACTTAAATTGGAAAAACTCCCTTATCCACCCTTACCGGAGGAAAAAGGAGGTGTGACAACTCTGGCGACTCCGCTGGGGAGTGAGAACCCAGAACTTCTGGTTCAGGGTTCAGAATTCGAGCTTAGAATAACTGTTATTATTGGCTTTCATGATTGTCTGATTTTTATGTGTTTGATCCTAATGTGGTAAGTGTCGCTTTTTACCGCTTTGATATTATGTGAACTGCGTATAAAACTATGCCGAAACCCTTCTTCTCTCTTAGTCTTCTAAATCATCTGGGCAGTGTGCACTTCGTGTGACTTATTTTCTGTTAGAGTGATCCAAATTTTAGAATGAGGTACGGACAAGTTGCAAAGCCGGTGAAACTTCTGTATTCTTGGTACGCTGGCCCGACCTCGGCTCAAGCTGTCTGCTCGGGTAAGCCTTGTCTAGAACAAAACCCCAGGATATAAACCTAGTATAACATAGCCTCATGCCGGATCCCTAGTAGGAATGATTATTTGCATCACATGCATTTGACTTAGGGGACTGAACATAGGGGTTGGGTCCGTCTAGGACAGGTGAACCCGAAATAAAAGACCATCCTGATGCATCTTACCTGCTATGTGTACAATATTTTGTTTCATCTTGGTTTGCTGACCGAATAAACAAAAAATAGCAGAAAAACCAAGAGTGAGATAGGATAGAAAATTTACCCGATTTCTGAAAACCCCGATACTTGAAAATGTCATGAAACTCTGCCAAAATTTTTGAAAGATGGAGAAAGAGAATGTATTTAAAAAAAAATGAAAATAAGTTAATATCATGTTTCCCCGATTCCGGCAAAACTGGCAGAACTACGCGAGTCTGATTCTCACCGGATGTGAGATACGTAGGCAAACTTCATCGGTTCAGGCCCTAACTTTTTAAAAAAAAAACCAAAAAAATTTTCCTTTCCTTCCTCCTTTAGAAAAGTCTTTCTTTGAGACCCCCAATTTTCAAAAATTCAAAAAAAAAAAAAAAAAAATCCTTTTTTAGAAGTCTTTCTTTTGAAAATCCCAAATAATAAAAATTTAAAAGCAAAAATATTTTCTTTCATTTTAAAAAATATTTCATTCGAAAATCAAATCAAATCAAAATTCAAAAAATATTTTCTACATGTTTTTAAAAAAAAAGTCTTTTCCCAAAAATTAAAAAAAAAAAACCAAAACAATAATCCAAAAAATATATTTTCATTCTTCTTTCAAAAATTGAAAAGAAAATTCAAGGTTAAAAAATAATTTCTTTTTCTTTAGAAGTATTTCTTTCAAAATATCAAAATAAAAGTCCAAAAATCAAAAAATATTTCCTCTCTTCTTTAGAAGTTTTCTTTCGAAATTAAAAAAAAAGGTATTTTTCTTTCTTCTTTAGAAGTCTTTCTTTTGAATGTTTCAAAAAAGAAAAAAAAAATCAAAATCCAAAAAGAGATTAGTTTATTTCCTTTATTCGTAATCTTCCTGAACTACACAAGATCTGATTCATGCGGCGTCATGATACTTAGGAATTCTCCATCGGATTTGATCACAACCATAAATTTTTTTAAAAAGAGTGAGAGAAAAAGAAAGTGAAAAAAATAAGAGAAAGAAAAGAAAAGGAAAGAATGATAATAAGGACCGATTGAGTCCCCTCTAACATGTTTTTTGTTTCGAATTGTGAAGAAAGTTTGAGGTAGTCGGTTTGTGGTAAGATGCAACACAATCCACAAGGTCCAAGAGAAAATGCCAATGACAACAGACATCGAAGCTGTTACGAGTGCTCGTGAGACTCGGGGTCAGAGGGTTCAACAAGAGTCCACCGTGGTTGAGGAAAATAGAATACTGAAACAGAAAATGGCTGAAATGTGTCAAGTATGGGCCAATGGCCAAGGACCGCCCTTTTCTTCTCATGGTTTCCCAAAGTTCACACCCATCTCGAATACTGCCACTTTGGTCTCATTGCCTGATCAATCCTATCCACCTGGGTTCAATCCTTATCCCAATTATACAACTACTGCTGGAACTTCTGGTACGTGTTCCCAAAGTGTGCCATTGACAACCAATCAGACAACCGCTACTGTTATGCCCGTCTTCACTATCCCACAGCCAACAACGGCACAGAAGAAAAGTCATGGATCACAATTTGTTACCCATCAAGAGCTGTATCATTCTCCTGAGTATCACTCGTACTTGTTTGATCTTCCTGCAAACATTGAGAAGCCTGCACGAAAGATGGCACATGAAGAAATGACCCAAAGAATGAAAAGCTTAGAACAACAGTTGAAAAACATGCATGGGTTAGCATGTCAGAAGAGAATTGCCTTCAAGGATCTATGTATGTTCCCCGATGTCCACTTGTCACCTGGTTCAATACCCCTAAATTTGAAAAGTATGATGGACATGGAGACCCCATAGCCCACCTAAAAAGGTATTGCAATCAGCTAAGAGGTGCGGGAAGAAATGAAGAATTGCTAATGGCTTATTTTGGGGAAAGCCTGACGGGGGTAGCCTCTGAATGGTTCACTGATCAAGTCACATCTCACTGGTATGTCTGGAACGACATGGCTCAGGCCTTTTTCAAACAGTTCCAATACAACATCGACATTGCCCCGGACCGCAATTCCCTTTCAAACCTGAAGAGGAAACCAATTGAAAGTTTCAGGGACTATGCCATTAAATGGAGAGAGCAAGCGGCTAGAGTTAAGCCAACCATGGATGACCACGAGCTAATCACTGTCTTCCTTCAGGCTCAAGAGCCAGATTATTTTCAAAACATGATGTCCGCAGTTGGCAAATCCTTCTCGGGAGCAATCAAAATAGAAGAAATGGTTGAGAATGGTCTTAAGACAGGCAAAATTATAAGCCAAGCAGTTCTCAATGCCACAACTCAGGCTGTCCAAATTGAATCTGGTAATTTTTGTGACATGAATGAGAAAGATGAAGAAATCATGATGGCATCAGGGTTGAGAAGAGGTCCTAGGAGAACTCCTCGAAGGTATGACCATCCTTGTCTGTTTTTCGATGATTGCCCTGAAAAATCCTATCCACCTCAGAACGCAAAATCTCCACCAGCCCCCACAGAATTTTCAAGTGCCCTATAACCCACATCCAAGCAAGGGATATAGAGGAGAATAAAGGTTGAAAGATAATTTTACACCAATAGGAGAGTCATATGCAATCTTGTTTGATAAATTAAAGCATCATGGCATGATTGAACCTATTCCTCCAAATCATGTGGATCCACGTGCAAGAAGCTTTGACCCTTCTAAAAGGTGTGAATACCATTCCAATGCCCAGGGGCACGATGTTGAAAGCTATTGGGATTTGAAAAGAGAAATAGAAATGATGATCCAGGAAAATTTGATTGTGATCCAAGACAGTGACACCCAGAATATCACGCAGAATCCTTTACCTGCATATGATGATGCACACTTTGTGGGGAAGATGTGTGGTGACATGGAGTATGAGAATCCTCTCGGGAACTT
Source organism: Nicotiana undulata (assembly GCA_005239495.1). Taxonomy (NCBI): domain Eukaryota; kingdom Viridiplantae; phylum Streptophyta; class Magnoliopsida; order Solanales; family Solanaceae; genus Nicotiana; species Nicotiana undulata. Next base: position 26,934 of record ML248854.1, read on the forward strand.
GCTGACTGAAGTTAATGATTTTGAAATTGGAGAAGGCTCTGCTGATTCTGATGATAAAATTTGTGGCTAAATATCAAGCTTAGCAATTGAAAAGTCATTTCCTCTTCACAAGGAAGGAATCTTGGTAGTATGTTTTGACGTTTTTTCTGTTATCTGGGTTATTTCAAGGTTGTGATCCGGATTTTATTTGTTTTATTGAGTCAAACCCTTCTATCCCTCTGTTATGTTTGTGTGTGTCTTGTCGGTCTGTTTTGTTGTTATTTTCATTAGCCGGCTTATTTTAGGATTGTAACTCGGATTTTAGGTTGTTTGTCTTATTTTTTACTCAATGAAATACGATTTGTCCTTTTGTGTCATTCCATGCTTAGTTCTTTTCCCGCTAGTTTTAGTGATATGACATGCATGCAGAAATTTTGGCCAGATCTTAGAAAAGTGATTTAGTCTTGAATGAGATAAGTGAGAAAGAGACACTTTTGAGGATGAATAAAGATTTGAAATACTTTGAAACTAAGGTCATGTAAAATTCACCTTCAAATCATTGTGAATATCGGGCTTGAAGATGTCTAATTAATTGAAGTTTGGTGGAAAATTTGAGATTAATGAATGGAAAGTGTCTTTCGACCACGACACACCAAGAAAATGGACATGTTCATCAATGTTGTGATCATAAAAAGATAATATGTTTTGGCATTTTCAAGGCCAGGAGGCCCTTTTTCTGCTATCTAAACACTTTATACCCTTCTCTACCCATTTTTGAGTCGGTGTCATTTTTCTTTGACCACCCTCTTTTGGAATCAAGTTTAAAGTTAAAAATCCAAAAACAAAAATGGAAATGAAAAAAAATGAAAAGAAAAGTCCATGCCCCAAGAGTACAAGCTGGGGCAACACTTAGAAAGTTAAGTAAAAAAGAAAAGAGAAAAGAACAGTCAAAGGTTCATGCCCTCAGAAAATAAAAGCTGGGGCAACTTGTTTTGAAAAAAAAAGAAAGAAAGAAAAATGTGAAAAAAAAACATGAGAAAAAGAACGAAAGATGAAAAATAGTTAGATCATATATTTGAACTACGTTAGACTTGATTCCTTAGAAAAAAGGATACGTAGGCAGCCTTACACAGTTCGGTTCAACCAAATAAAAGTAAAAAAAAATCCAAAAGAAAAATCCCAGTATCTGAAACTGGGGCATATAGTTTATTTCACTTTTGAAAGAGTCGATTCCAAGAGTTGTAAGTCTACAACCCCTTTATATTGAGTCTACTTTGAGCCTTCACACCGACCCTTTTTTCCAACCCTATCCAAAAACCTTCCAAATAAATACCTCCCGATATACCTTCAAAAATGTTAAGAGAAGCATGCAATGAGCAACAATTATCACACGACGTAGACCATTGTCAGTTGCTCACGCAAGAAAGCATGGAATGAGTAACAATTGTCACACGACATAGAACACTGTCAAGTTGCTCACAAAAGAAAAAGAAAAAAAAAAGAGAAAAAGAGAAAATGAGAGAGTCTTACTAGTGAAAACCCTCACGGGCACTGTAAGGCGTCGGTAAGTAGAGAAAAATAAATGAGAGAGACTTGTTGGTGAAAACCTCTCGGGGCACCACTAGTCGATAATGAGTCATGGAAGCTGATGCAAAGGATTATCACGAAAAAGCCCAACTTCAAAGGTCATAAGAATGGTGAAAGGGAAAATTTGATCAGTTTGATAGATCGGCCACTGAGTCCAAAATGCATGTCATGATCGCTAAGGCTAGTTACCGCAAAAAAAAAAAAACTCTCTTCCTTCTGTCCTTCCGACAGGGGTATTGCTTGTTAATACTTGTTTCTTTGCATCATTGTGTCCTTCACTCTGAGTCAGTTCTTGTCAAAACGAGCAAAAAAAGATTTCAAAATTTGTTACCAACTTTTCAGTTGCACAAAGTGAATTGGCCAGCAATTCAATGTTACAGTCAACATGCATTGAGGATTCATGCAGAGACTTCCCCCCAAAATACCATTGTCAGCCTACTTGGCGCCAACAAAGATAACTGGTGATTCTCTCTGACAGTCAAATCGCTCCAAAAGGCAAGAAGCCATTCAAGATATCATTAAAGGTCGCCTAAGCTAAGATCTCCTGTTGGGATAAGTCTGACTGAGCCTCAAATACAAATGATATCGGGTGTGAAACAACCAGGGTTGATGCAGAGCAAAGAGCCTTTTGAAACTGACTCAAGTTGATTGAGCAAAAGCCAAGTTGCCCAGGACTCAAGGCCACAATTCGACCACCACTTTTAAGACTGACAAAAATTTCTTTGTTTGAAACAGGAACAAAGCAGTGCAAAGAAAGTGGTTCAAAAAAATAAAAAGAAGAGAAGAGTCGACAAAGGGAAGTTTGTCAAATCTTTGTCTTTGATTATCTTGCTAGCATGCATAAATTTTGCCATTGCTCTTCACAGTTTTCCTCCTAGGATAAAAAGTCCTAGTCTGATGGATTTTCCTCCCAATAGAAATCTTAGTCTGGTGAATCTTTCTCCTAATATAAAAAAAAGGACTTAGTCTGATGAATTTTCTCCTAAGATCGAAATCTTAGTCCGATGAATCTTTCTCCTAAGATAGAAGACCTAGTCTGATGAACTTTCTCCTAGGATCGAAATCTTAGTCTGATGAATCTTTCTCCTAAGATAACAAAAAAAGATCTAGTCTGATGAATTTTCTCCTAGGATTGAAATCTTAGTCCGATGAATCTTTCTCCTAAGATAGAAACCTAGTCTGATGAACTTTCACCTAGGACAACAATCTTAGTCTGATGATTTTTTCTCCTAAGATAACAAAAAAGGGACCTAGTCTGATAAATTTTCTCCTAGGATCGAAATCTTAGTTTGATGAATCTTTCTCCTAAGATAACAAAAAAAGACCTAGTCTGATGAATTTTCTCCTTGGATTGAAATCTTAGTCCGATGAATCTTTCTCCTAAGATAGAAACCTAGTCTGATGAACTTTCTCCTAGGACAACAATCTTAGTCTGATGATTTTTTCTCCTAAGATAACAAAAAAGGGACCTAGTCTGATGAATTTTCTCCTAGGATAGACGTCTTAGTCTGATTAATCTTTCTCCTAAGATAAGAAAATCTAGTCTGTTGAATTTCCTCCTAGGATAATTTAAAAAAAAAGGGAAAAAATAGTTTATTTATGTCCTAAAAAATACGCATTGGTGCAATTTGTTTATAAGAATGATTTTCTCAAATATAAAAAAAAAAATTGAAACAAAACAAAAATCCTTCTTGGTTCGTTTTAGCAAAGGGTATACAATTCTCTGGTTTCGTTTTCCAACATAGGGACTCCACTCCCTAGTTGATGACAACATAAGTTGATGCCAAAATAACTTGACGCCAATATAGGGTCTCCATTCCCTAATTGATGCCGGCCTAACCCGATGAATCTCATTTCCAGACACCGTCATAACCCGGTGATCTTTTCTTGACGACATCATAACCTGTATATTCTCTTCCAACATAGGGTCTCCAACCCCTAGTTGATTTTAACTTTGGGCATAGGGTATCCACTCCCTAGTCTACAATAACTCCGGGTGCACTGTTCCCGGCTTTTCACCGCTTTCAATAATAAAGTAGTATAGATTTCCTTGCAATAACTCACAAAATTTTTCTAGTGAAAACTGGGGCAGAAAATTTCGTTCGTTTGCTTTTTGATTTTGTGCAGATTGCATTTTTAGGACAATGGATTCGAGACGACCAAAAGAAGACGTCTCAATTCAGAATAAAAGAAAAGAAGAAAAAGAAAAGAGTTGAACCCCAAAGTGCAGAAGCGGGAAAGACGTGGACTATTCATGACGAGATTGAAGTCATCCGTTCTGTATATCCTGCCTTGATCCGAAAAGCTGAAGAAGATTTAACCAACACCTACAACGAACAAGCATCAAGATTCAGATCGGAGCCTGTATAAAGAAGCAGCCAAGACTCAAGATCAAGCTTCAGAAGATCCGTAGATAGGAATCTTGTAACTCGTAGATGATAGGCTTAGTTAGTATTTTTCAATTGGATTTTGATGTAATAGCTGAATCGGAGCCTCGGACGGAACCTCGCTCAACTCTCGAACTCAACACTCCATCTCTCCAAAACTTCCAGAACTACACTGACCTGATTCCTTTATAGCCAAGGATATGTAGGCAACCGCCGAAGCAAGGTTCGGTCAAACCTTTTTCAAAATGCTTCCAAATGGAGTACCAAACGGGTAAAAATTTCTCGTGGTTGCTCACTTTATCTTTGCCCGAAAACCCTTCATGTTCTCGAGCAAAGAGGGGCAGCTGTGAACACCCAATTTTTGCCCCGCATGGAAATTAATCCTAAAAATAATCAAAAATAACTTTTAATGAATTTTAGGAACTTTTCTTTATTTAGTTGTGTTTCATGCATGTTTAATATTTTAAAATCATAAAAATTATCACATTTTTTCATTTCATGTAATCTTAGGTTTATTTCGCATTTTTAGAAATTAATTACCCTTTAATTGATAGATTAATATATAAAAGTCACACAAAATATACATTAGATTAATCAATTAGTTTATTTAATTAGTTAAAATGTTAATTAAGTCGTTTTGATAAAAGAAATTTAATTAGTAGTAAGATGACTATTTTTTAAAGATAAAATTTGCCCTTATTTCAAATTGGACTAATTTCAAGATCCAAAATCACAGGCCCAACCAAATTACCCACTTACCTAACCCTAAAACCTATACTGCTTCTTCAAAAACACTACACCCTATAAAAGGACACCCTTCAGATACAAAAAAAAAAAAAAAAAAAACACACACTGAAGACACTCGCAAAAAAAAGCTCCTCCAGCTGCCAGCTTTGCCGCCGGAATCCGGCGAGGCTGCCTTCTTCTTATCCCTTCCGTCTAGCCGCCGCCGCCTCTCAACCTCCATCTCCGACCAGGTTTCACCAACAGCCACCTGCCATCGCTTCCACGGCCTCCTCTCATCCCTTCGTCCATCCACGATGACCCTCCATGGAATCCGACAAAACTCTTTTTTCGGACAAACAAACACCCCATCGTTTCCTCTAGATATCAGCCTTCAAACACCAAAAAAGAACAGAAAACGTTCGATGTTTTACAGTCCTGAAACACTCCATAAAGCCATCTGCGAAACAGGCCCAAGAACGACCGAAAACCACTCCAAAAAAGCTCTGTTCGTTCGGTCGTAGTTCGATTTAGCCGACGAAGCTCCGTTCGTAGCTCCTGTGTTGGTCAAGCAGTAAGTATTTTGAAATGTATAGAGGTTTTGTTTTACTACTTGATTAGGAGTACATGTTCTGGAAATTGTCATTTTTAATAAGTTCTCCACTGTTTATGCTTAATATGTTGCGACTGTTATTTGATCAAAGATATTGTTCAAATCATGTTTTGCAACCCTTGGTTGGGAAGTTGGCATACTGTAAGGAGATGATAATAATTTAATTTGATTAGTTATGTTATTATTGAATTTTGAAGTATACATACTTAAAAAATATGCAAAGGTGAAGCCATAACATTTACTTTAGAGGCCAACTAGAAAATAGATGTAATTCTTGCCTGTGTTAATGTATAAAAGAATAATAAATTATCGTGGCTATGGGCTCGGTTCCCGTTGCATGGTCGCGATACGTAGGTCCAAATTTGGGTGTGCATTTCATGTGACCCGACTATAACTTCAAACAACAATAAAAATTAACATGTTGTGAATTGCGGGTGCGTTTCACGTAACGCAATTCGCAATGTGTATAATACCGTAAGTCAAAGTTCGGGTGTGCATTTCATGTGACTCGGCCATAACTTTGTTTAATATTAAAAATAAATATGTCGTAAATCGCGGGTGCATTTCATGTGGTGCGGTTTGCAAGTATACCAAAACGACAAGTGTACGACATCGTGACTTGTTCGAAAATAATTCCATAAATAATTAGAAGCGGTCAAAAGGTTTAAAAATGCACAATAGGTTTAAAACATGTAATTAATCTGGTAATTAGGCCAATTATCAATAGTTGAGAGACCGTGCTAAAACCACGGAACTCGGGAATGCCTAACACCTTCTCCCGGGTTAACAGAATTTCTTACCTGGATTTCTGTGCTTCGCGGATTGTAAAACAGAGTCAAACTTCCTCGATTCGAGATTTAAACCGGTGACTTGGGACACCATAAACTATCCCAAGTGGTGATTCTGAGTTTTAAATAAAATAATCCCGTTTCGATTGTCACTTAAATTGGAAAAACTCCCTTATCCACCCTTACCGGAGGAAAAAGGAGGTGTGACAGTATACTACCATTACTACTGTGGCTTCCTAAAATTCGGAGGATTTTCTCAACAATATTAACCCAACCACTATTAAAATCTACTTCCGAAATAATCACCGCTGATTTTCTGCTTCCTTGCCACACTTATTCTTACAAATCTGCCACATATATTGTAATTTTGATAGACTCTATGAAGATATTGTTGTTTCCTCCCCCATCTTCTGTAAAGATCTCTTTTCCCCCTTGATGCTTGCTTCAAAGCGTCACATACCCATCGTAAATTATTCTCGTCGATGCTAATTTTGCTAGTGAAATAGATGCTTCTTTCAATGAGTGAATACCACCTAATCTGAGCATCCCCAATGTTAATAAGTTCAAAAGATTTTTCCCCTGAAATGAAAAAAGTTTGTTTCCCCATAGAAAGATCCAATATCGCCTGAAGCAGGCCTTACTAGAAAATTTCAAAAGGAGAGAGAAAGAAAGTTGGGTATTTCATTTAAGGTAAAAAAATAATAATCAAGAATTATGGCCTAAATTCATCACTGCTGACTAAAACAATGATCTTTTTGATACCCAAAATCTCAAAAGTTCACAAAAGAAGAAGTAATTTTAAAGCCATTCCTCCCATATAGTTTTTCCTACAAATATAATAAAACGTGTTAACGAAATTAACATATATAAGTATTGTTCGATAAAAATAGACCAAAATATTTTAAGGAATTACCAGTTGTCTCCTCGTATCTCCATGCTCCTAAAATCCAGACAGTGCAAGGAGACACTGTTTTTTTTTTTTGATAGCCCTGGGTGTCTGAGTCTCTTTGAGCCCCGACTAATCCCAGGTGCACAGGCCCTCGACAAGGAGTTTCCCACAAGTGCACCACGGTTAAATCAGGTTTTACCCAATCCGATGGTCCTCAGAAATTATTTGCACCCAGTGGGTTTCGAACTTGAGACCTTGAAAGGGAGCAAACCCCAAGGCTCAAGTCAATTGCCACCAGGCCAACCCCTGAGGCAAGGAGACACTGTTCTCAGATGCTCGGGCCTTCTTTCCCAGTTCACTCTTCTTCTCAAATTTTTCGGTGGACCAATACCTCTGCAGATTCTCCCATAAATCCGGTAGAACCCATGAAGGCTTCTTGTTAACCCTTTGAGTGGAACTGAAGGAATCAGAGAGTCTCTTACGACATTTGAACTCCCAATTTGCACAAATTTCACGGTTATATCGATCCTCCCAGGAACACTGAGTCTGCAAATAAAGTATGTAACGTTAGATGAAAATATTGTTAATATAATGCTAAAAGATAAGAATTATATTAAAACCTTAAATTGGTTGAACATATGTTGCACGAGATCCTCTGGAAAGTCACTCTAAGTCGGATAGGGTGCATTATACAACCCGCCAAGAATATCAGTGATTATCTTTATACTCTGATGATTAGGAATGAACCTGCAACATAGCAATTATATTAAATAAACAAGAGTAGCAATTATAATTCAGCAAAAATAAAGAAGTAATAAATAAAACTTACCCATTTCCCTCAGGCATAATGATCATCTTATGATAACGATCATAACACACTTCATCTGGATCATCATCCTCCGATGAATCTGAAGCGTGTGCAGAAGGGGGGAGCATCTGGCTCAGTGCTACTATCCCGAGACGAAGTCTAGAAATGCTAGGAGATGAACTCTGTGGCGAGGGAGACGGGGTCAATGATGAAGAAGACTGCGATCCACACCCCTGCATCGATCTAGACCATCGATGCAGGGGTGTGTATCCCAACCTTCTTCATCAGTGACCCCGTCTCCCTCGCCACGGAATTCGGGTCTCCCTCGCCATGGAATTTGTCTCCTAACATTTCTAGACTTTATCTTCGGGATAGTAGCACTAAGCTAGATGCCCCCCCTTCTGCGCACGCTTCAGATTTATCATAGGATGATCATCAGGCCTGCGGGCAATGGGTAAGATTTATTTATTACTTCTTTATTTTTGCTGAATTATAATAGCTACTCTTGTTTATTTAATATAATTTCTATGTTGCAGGTTCATCCCTAATCATCCGGTTACAAAGATAATCATTGATATTCTTGGCAAGTTGTATAATGCACCCTATCCGACTTGGAGTGACTTTCCAGAAGATCTCGTGCAACAAATGTTCAACCAATTTAAGGTTTTAATACAATTCTTATCTTTTTAAGCATTATATTAACAATATTTTCATGTAACGTTACATACTTTATTTGCGGACTAAGTGTGCCTGGGAGGACCGGTATAACCGTGAAATTTCTGCAAATTGGGAGTTCAAATGTCGTAGGAGACTCTTTGATTCCTTTTGCTCCGCTCAAAGGGTTAACAAGAAGCCTTCATGGGTTCTACCGGATTTATGGGAGGGTCTGCAGAGGTATTGGGCCACCGAGAAATTCGAGAAGCAGAGTGAATTGGGAAAGAAGGCCCGAACATCTGAGAAGGGTGGGTCCTTGCACTGTCTGGGTTCAAGGAGCATGAGGGATACGAGGAGACAACTGGTAATTCCTTAAAATATTTTGGTCTATTTTTATCGAACTATATTTATATATGTTAATTTCATTAACATGTTTTATTATATTTGTAGGAAAAAAATATGGGAGGAAGATGACTCATGATGAGTTCTTCATGAAGACTCACATTTGGAAGAAGAAGGCACCGACAGATCCAACTAGATGGGTCGAGGACCGGGCGGAGACTACACATGTATGTTTCATAACTACTATAAATATTTATAATATTATATAGTTAGTAATTTTTTATCTTCTAAATAAAGGGTCGCTACAAGATTAATGTGGAGGAGTACATTCAGAGCTTGCCACCGAATGAGCAAGGCAAGTGACCGCCCCTTTAAGACGAAGAAGCGTAGATGATATGGTTGGATGTTGTCAGTAGTCCTAAAAAGGGATAGCATACGGCCTTCCGGATAAATCATTTCAGCGCTACAGGGCTGAATTGCAAGGTATAGGGACTTCTGCAGTTTCGCCTAAAGCGAGGCAATTGATAGGTCGACTATATCGTTTATGGAACAGAAGATCGCTGAGCTGACAACAGAGCTTGAAGAGACAAAGGCTAGAGAAAAAATGAGAGATGAACAATTTGGTACCCTTCAAGTTTAGCTAGAAAGAAGGGACGAACAATTTAATCTCCTTTAAGGTCAGCTGGCCAATCTTCTTGCTAGTGGTATTTTCCCCATTCCCCGGTCTCGTGAGCCTTCCCCACGTGCCGACGATGAAGGTTCTAGGATGAAGATGGAGATGATGCTAGATAAAAAACTCATTGAATGGTGTGTATTGCTAAACAAAGTATTGAACTTGTCAATATTTGGTTGAGACTAGTTTCGAATGATGATTATATTGTTATTTTGTTATTGAACATTTTAGTAGTTGTTATTGTGGTTATTAGATAATGATTGTTAGTGTTAGTTAATAGTTTTTGTTAGTTAATTGTTGTTTTTATTAGTATATTCATTATTGTTGATTACTTATGGTTGAATGACAGCATATGATGGATATTGGTTGTAATTGGCAGGTGGTGTATCTTAAAAGCAGGCATTTTCTGTCCAGTTTTTACCCATATTCGGTCAGAAATTAACTTGTTTTGCCTAGAAATGCATAATTTCCGACCGATTTTGGCCGAAAATTATGAATTTATATTAATTTTTTTTAAAATAAATTAATAATTTATTATAAATTACAACTAAGTATTTAATTAAATAAAATTATTATTTATATTTATTGGGACTGAAATTGATCAATATATCATTCTGGCGAATTGAAGAGCAGAGAAGGATTAAGCAAGCCATAACAATGATACTAGAGATTGTTAGTTCCTCTTTTGCACTACCTAGTAATATTAGGAGTTTTGGTTTCAAATATCTTGAGTTTCTATAAAATCATTGCTTACTTGCTCACAAGCTGAGTAAAATATCCACTTGTCAAGATGATGCCGATTCCAGTGTTTTTTTTTACTTATGATACCTTATCTATAATGTGAAACCACACACTAATATTTTCATGTTTCTCTTTGCTTTAGCTTATATAGAGCATTATCCACCATTTTTGGGATAATAAAATATGTAAGTTAGGGAACGATTGCAAAGGATGTTGTGGAACTGAGAAGGGGATGTCATCTGTGCAACACTTTCTACAATTGTATGTAACTCCATCTATATGAGTGGAATGATATTTTGCATAAGTTAACAATGCCAAATTGATACAGTGCTTATGAGCTTCTAATGTTGAATGGTTTTTTTTATTTTCTTGCAGAAGGTAGCAGCCACATGATTGTATATACTTCTTCAAGATATTGTACGAGGTACAATTTTATTTTTGGTAATTAAATGATTTTATTTACCAGTAGAAAATATGTACAATGTCAAAACTAAGTCTGGACAACCCCTGTCTCATACAACTTCAACTACAAATCTTCTATATTCAAACTAAGGATAGAAATTCATTTATGCTATTTTCTTCTCTAGCTTACTATCTCTTGATCCCCTATTAACAACCTCTTGTACAATCTATCTATCATTCCCGACGTCTTCTGTTGTTCTTAAAATACTCTCTTGTTTCTTTCATTCCATATATGGTATACAACACATGCCAAAGTCAGCCTATATACTTGAGCAACTGCATTGTTTCCTGTTGCCTTGTCTTTTGCCCATTGTATCTCCCTTTGCCACTCCCATAAAGATCTTGTTATGCCTTGCCAATAGTGCAGTTTACTCCATATACTTCTCGCTATTCTACATCTAAACATCAAGTTATCTATGGTCTCATCTGCATCATTACACAAAGGGCAGGTTACTTCGTCTGCAATCCCCCACGCATGGAGTCTACTCCTTCTAAGAAGTCTGTTTTACAGAGCCAGATTCAACATAAATATCAACTTTGGAGCCCCTAAATTGTTGCACGTCAATTTCTTCCAAGATACTTTTTAAATCTGTCCACGCATGCCTTTATAGAATTTGTTGACAGAAAAATAATTCCAATATGCCATTTCCTTCATATTGTTCCCTGCTGCTTCTACATATCTTTTTGCTTTAATGATCTTCTGAACTATCCATGATGCATTGCTTGGATTGCTTTCCCACACTTCTTGTTTTTTCCCATAATACAAATGAATCCACTGGACCCATAGTCTGTCTTTCTTCTTACACAAGTTTCATAGCATTTTGAAAATTGCAGCTCTATTCCATGTATGCACATCAAGCTCATTATATCCACCAGCAGTCTTTGGAGAGCACACTTTGTCCCTGTGATGACCCAAAAGGTCATCTTACGTAATTTAAGCTATATCTGTGTTCCGAGGCTTCGAGAGCCTCCGTTAGCCTCACCTCGATATGCGTGCGCAGTCCGGACGTGTAGCCGGGAAGCTTATATGTGAAAAACTAACAAAACAAAATGAGTTTCGATAATTAATAAATGAATATAGTTGACTTTTGTCAAAATTTCTGGTAAACGGACTCGGACCCGTGATTCGACGGTCCCGGAGGGTCAGTAGGAAAATATGGGACTTGGGCATATGCTCGGAAACGAATTCCGAGGTCCCAAGCCCGAGAAATGAATTTTTAAAAGAAATTATTTTCTGAAAATAATAAGGGATTTTGAAAATGAATAATTATGTGAAAAGTGTGTTACCGGGTCCGTATTATGGTTCCGGAGCCTGGAACAGGTATATTATATATTATTTGTCTTATCTGTAAAATTTGGTGTAAAACGGGCGTGAATTGAGTGGTTTCGGATAAAAAAAATGAGGTTTTGAGGTTTTAAAGAATTTGAAATGTGGCTTGGAAAGTGATGTTATATTCCCGATGTCCGAATAAAAAAATTCTGAGATCGGGAATAGTTCCGTTGTGTCATTTATAACTTATCTGCAAAGTTTGAAGTCATTCCGAGCAGTTTAGGTCGGTTCGACGTATTGAAGTGAATTCTAGAATTTTGAAGTTCTTAAGATTTGATTAAATAAGTTTAGGGGTTTGATTTCGAGTTCCGCTGTAGTTTTTCATTTTTCGAAAGTTCGAGCGAGTTCGCTTAGTGATTTAAGACTTGTTGGTATATTTGGACGGGGGCTCGGGTGGGCCCAGGTGCCTCCCAGACCCCGCGCGAGGCCAAAAACCAGCAAAAACCACTGCTGGTGCACAACAACTGGTGTGACCGCAGGTGCGGTTGCCCAGCCGCAGGTGCGGGACCGCCCCTGCGGTCCCAGCCTCGCAGGTGCGATCTCCAGCCCTTTTCCCAAAGTCCGCAGGCGCGGTCCAGGCCATCGCAGGTGCGAGATTCTCGCAGGAGCGACCAAAGTCCCGCAGGGGCGGCTCCGCAGGAGCGAGCCCTTTTTTGCAGGTGCGGCTCCTTCTGGGCTGGCCCAAGTCCGCAGGTGCGATCATTTTTCCGCACCTGCGATACCGCATGTGCGAGCCTCTTTCCGCAGGTGCAAAAATAGCCCAATTAATTCTTAATTCTTTAAGTCCAAAACAGAACACTTGCACGGGAATTCTTCAAAGTTCAGCCCTCTCCTCCATCCCCAACCTCCATTAGCGAGACTTGAGTCCATTTGTCTCCATTGCTACTCGGGTAAACTTCGTAACCTCGTTTTCTTCCATTATCCATCACTAATCACTAGAAACCTGGGCTTAAACTCATGAAATCAATTAGAAAATTGGGGCTTTGGGTAGAACCTAGGTTTTGGGATTTTTGGGTGATTCAACCCCAATTTGGGGTCGAATCTTAAAAAAATTTGTATATTCTTAATCGTGGGGATATGGGTGATCGGGTTTTGGTTCGAACCTCGAGTTTCGACCACGTGGGCCCGGGGTCAAAATTTTGAATTTTAGGAAGAATGATTAGAAATGGGTAATTAGGCTATGTGTTTGAGTTATTGAGTCATTATTGATATACTTGAGTTGAATATGTCTAGATAATACCATTTCAGAGTCGGACTATAAAGGAAAGGCGGTGTTAGAGGGTTGATCGCTCTATTTTGGACCCGAGGTAAGTGACTTGCCTAACTTCGGTGAGGGAATAGGTATTGTTTGCTACGTGTTTACTTGTTAATCATGTTCGTTGCATAGGTAGAGTGACGAGTACCTATGTGATGAGAGTCTAGCATGACCGTGAGTCTAACATGATAGTAATCGTAGCTTTTCTTCCATGTCTTTTATATTATGAAATTGCCATTATTTGTAATAGTATGTTGTTGGTTGTGGTGAAAGAATGAGACGTAAATTGTTGTTGAGGATGAATATTTGTTGTCAAAGATACTCTGTTGAGATTGGTATAGCTGAGACCCTTGCCGGGCAATTGTGTGTTTAATATTGATATGTACCCCCTCGTTGAGCATTATTGTCTTGCATTTCTATTATATTGAAATTTCCTTGCCATTGATATTTATACTGTTCTGGTAAGGAAGAGGGGTGATGTTATTGTTATGCACGAGGGGACATGCCGTGACGAGTGTTGATATTGTTATATAGATGCACGAGGGGACATGCCATGCCGATTGATATTTATTATACACACACGAGGGAACATGCCGTGTTGTGATATTGTGATATATGCACGATGGGACATGCCGTGCCAATTTGATATTTGAGATTACGCACGAGGGGACATGCCGTGCTCTGCTATTTGTTTGATTTCCCGTATACTGATAGATGTTTCTTCGGTTTCTGTTTTTACATTCCAGCCGCATTCTCACTGTATCGTTGCGAATTAGATGTTGACTTCCTGTATCCCCAGCATGTACACTTCATATCTTATTCTATTGTTTAAGTTCCGATATTATTGCTGCCCCGTTAATATGTTCCCCTATTTGTTCCCATATCTCTTCTATTTGATCATACTTGTTTTCATTATCGGTTAATTCTTGTACATATATCTGCTTAGATTAGGACAGGTGATCGTATTATGCTAAGTCTAGCCTCGTCACTACTTCGGCCGGGGTTAGGCTTGGCACTTACTCAGTACATGGGGTCGGTTGTACTGATACTACACTGCACTTCCTTGTGTTGTGCAGACCCTGCTACCGGACCCCGTGGAGCGTTCTGAGGGAGATACCTTCAGTCCACGTCAGAGCTTCGAGGTATACACTGGCGTTCGTGGATCCCGAGGCTTCTTTCCTTTACCGCTTCATTGTCTTTCTCCTTATTTTCAAGACAGTGTTGTATTTTCATTCCAGACTTGTATTTAGTATTCTAGTAGCTAGTCCGTGAGATTGTGACACCCTAGTTTTGGGAAGTTTACATTATTTCATGATTTTTATGTTCTTCCTTTCCGCATTCAAGTTTTGTTATTTTTATTATCGATGTTGGAAAGATTATTGTGGGGAAAGGTATGTTATTGATGTACGGTTAAGCGGTTTCCCACTATTACCCCAGTATATGATTGAATTAGTTAAATTTGAAAGGTTAGCGTTTTATTTCTTATTAAAAGGTTTTAAATTACTATTGCAAGTTATACGTTGGCTGGCCTAACGGGTTCAACGTTAGGCGCAGTCACG